>BQNB010175960.1:0-13108 GCA_026074375.1 Tanacetum coccineum
TTATAATTTTAGTTTACATTTTTAGGGATTAAAATTTGTTTACTTGTTTATTTGTCGTGTTTTAATTGTTTTCCGTATTAGTTTAATTGTTTTAATTATTTTTTAATTGTCCATTTTAATTGTTGCTTTAGATAATCAAATCATCCAATTGCTCATTCAAATCAGAATCCGAACTAAAACGTGGTTTCAATTTCACTAGTCGTTGGGGAAACGACCCGGGTGATCATACTTACCCGGTTTAATATACGTATTATATATTATATTATATATATTTTTGAGAGTGAATTTTATCAAGGGTAACTTGGTAATTTTCTTAATTTCTCTTTTAAAAGTATTATATTTTATGTATATTTTACGTGTGTAAAACTAACAATCAAAAGTCAAACATTCTAGTTAGTTGATTAATGAAAAATAAAAAATACAAAAAGATGTGTAGGAATAGGTGTATATATAAAAAATGGTAAAGACGGGGATTTTCAAAACTTATGAGTCTTTAACTTCCTCGATGAACACTTAGCTACTTTTCCAAGTTATTAGTCGAGGGTGATTGAGATTCTTAGTTTTCTAAATGCTTACTTCATAGCATTGCGTGAGGACACGGCAATACCTTAGTATGGGGGATTTTGGTATGTGTTTAATTACACATACCTTTTACCTTTAAAAACAAGTTAAAATAACCAAAAACGGACTTAAAATGCCAAAAATATGCTTGTTTTGCTAATTGTGTTGTGCAGGAACGGATATCTAAGAAAAAGACAAAAAACAAAGCCAAAACGACAAAACCAGACACGGAATGGAAAAGCGTGGAAAAGACACAGTCAAGTCAAAGCCCAAGTGTCAAAAAGTCAACCCAAGTCAACCCCAACAAATCCAGAAGTCAACAAGTGAAGAAAAATAAGTTTAGGGACCAAAATTGCCAAATCCCTAAACTTATTTAAAAGAAGAAAAGAAGAAAATAAAGAGAAGGGTTGAAACTGCCAAATGCCCAAAGACTTAACCACAAGGGTTAAGTCTGCCAAATAGCCAAAGTTATACACCACAAGGACTTGTGGTGTAATAACTTATATAACCCTTGGGGGGTGTTTCTGTCAACACCCCAAACTTCCATAACCCCAAGGACGAAAATTGCAAAGGATCATATAACCATGAGGGACCAAACCTGTCAACACCCCAAAGTTTAAACCTGTTTTCGAGTTACTGTATATCTTCTTCATAAATTTCCCGCTCAAACTCAAACCCCACCTCTGTCACCTCGTTTGACCTCCCACAATACTCCAAAACCTTCACAATCCTAAACCCCACCCCCCACATGGGTTTGCCATGTTGGCAATCCAAAAACCTACCAAATTCATCAATGGTTGATAAATCTCGACTTGGGCACCAAGGTGAATAAAGGGCCATGATTTGTGTTTGTTTACACTCTCACAACAAACACACTTCATTGGTGTGTCTACAAAGAAACACACCAGGAAGAAGACAAGAAGACCAAGTGCAAAAACCCTAGCTCGTTTTTTTCCTATTTAAGCTTTGTAAGCCCCTTGAGGCACATAGTTAGTTTTTTTTAAGTTGGTAACAAATAGCTTTTCAGTATGTTAGTTTTTTTTTATGTACTTGTACTATCTTTTAATGAAAATTCAGCTTTGATTTCACATTGTGTCTAAGTATTTATACTTCTTTGAAACTCAATTAAACTCTTGATATAAGCAATCTTTATGACTTGTTGTTAAACTTTAATCAAAACTTTAAGGAAATTTTAAAGAAGGAAAAAGTTACTGTTGGATTAATCAAGTGGATGAATGAGCAATATTGGAAGGCTCATTGGGTTGCTTAGTTTAAGCTTATTCATAAGCTTTGGGTAGGTTTAGAGCTTATTTAGGAATTTAAAAATCCTGTTTGAGCAAGGATTAAAGGTATGATTTCCTTTTAAATTTTGCTTATTGTACTGTAGCATTGCTTATTATTAGCTTATTTTCAGCTTATCTATGTCTTTTGTGCTTATTGGTGTTTATTTATGCTAAAGTATGCCTTGTAGTTGATTTTCTTTCACTTACATGCAATTTGATCAAAAACTGCCTAACTTAGCTTAATACTGTCATTAGCTTAATCCTCTTTAATTTCTGTCACTACTTATTAGATTTTCAAGGCTTATTTGTTTTGCGTTTTCACTATTTATTGTTAATTACTTCATATTTAGTAGTCGTCTTTTGAATTCTTAGCATTTTAACTCAGTTTCTATATGTTTTATAATTTAATTTTCAATTTATTAAGGAGTGTTTGGGTAAGTATGAAAATGGGTTTTTAATAAAAGGTTTTGTATGGGTTGGGTTTACATGGTTAGTTTAGATTACGTGTTTGAGCTTATTTATGTAAGTCTGGTTTCCAAGTTTTTTAGTCAAAACCGGTTTTTCAAGTTTGTACAGGTTGTTCTTTGAAACTGTTGGTTTTAAAAAAGAGATAAATGATTTTTGGATAAGCCAATTATCAACTTGTGTTGTGGTTTATAAAGTGTGTTCATTTGTGTGTCTAATCAAGTTGTCAATCAGAACTTTGAGCAATTTGACTTTTTTTAGTCAAAATGCCAAAAATTTAAGTGTCATTTTTTATAAAAGAAAAAGCCCTTTTTCCATCTCTAAAATCAGCATGTTTTCTTTGATTTTAGAAGCTTAGATTTTGAGCATAATCTCTTCTTTTAAAGCCATTCTTAATCTGTTTTAACCTAGCTTTTTATTTTAAGCTCATTAGACAGCTTATTTTAAGCTGTCAATATAAGCCTTTGACTTTTGTCCATTTCCCCTGGTGCTAAGGGGTTGTTTTTGAGCCATCTTTTCTAGCTTACTTGTGAACCTTAGCCCTAGATTTTGGCTTATCTTAAAAGCCAATAAGCTATTTGTTAAGCTCTCTTTGTTTCAGACCTTAAAAAGCCCTTTTAGTTGCTTATTTTTAAGCCAAGTTTGTGTCCCTAGGCCTAAATTTACACCAACAGTACTAACTCCCAAGTTAGTACTGCTGTGGGTATTATGCCTATTTTTGGCTTTATTAAGCTTATCCGTATTGCCTATTCTTGTTCATAGTAGTTATAAGAATGGTGCTGTGATAAGTTGTTTTTCTCATTTTCCATTTTCTTGCTTATTTAGTGTTAACAGTTAAACCACTTTTTGCCCTTAAGCTTAATTTAAGCTTTCTGTCAATATAAGCCCTCTTTCAGCTTATTTAGTTGCCCCATTCTTTAGTTTATTTAGTGCTTATTTTAAGTTAGGTAAGATCAAATCCTTTTTGTTTTTAGTTCAAATTTTTAGCTCACTAATAGTCTAAAAGCCCAAAAAGCCATAAGCATTTTGTCTTAAAAACTCTTTTAAGCTCACTGTCAACTTAAAAAGCTCTTTTTCAGCTTATTTATAAGCTTTTACAAAAAGTTGTAGTTTTAAAAATTGTTAAGCTCAAGGAGCTTAACAAGTTTGGTTAAGAAAGTTTTTCATAAAAAAATAAAGGAGGAGCAAGGGGTGAAGGGTGAAGCAAGACTCGAACCCGGGCCCTCAAACCCCTCGATACACCTCCCTTTTATAACCATCCTTACCGCTGCGCCCTTGGGACTTTTTCATTAAAGTCCCAAGTGGCTTTGTATTTAAGGGTGTTTTAACCCTTATAAGCTATAAGCTGTTTCAGCTTATTTGCGGGCTTATTTATAAGCCAATTTTTGGTTTCTTATTTTTCGTAGGTTAGTATTAGTGTAAAGTAATTTTAGTAAAATTTTCAGAATTTTTAAAATCAGTTTAGTATTTTTTTTTAATTTAATTTAGTTAAAAGTTTAAAAAATTCATAAAAAATTCAAAAATTATCAAAAAAATATTTTTCTTTTTTAGAAAATTTTCTTTAGTCATATATTTCGTAGGAAAAATATAAAAACTTTCGTAGGGTTAATTTTTCAACTTTTTGATTTTTAAAGAACGGGGCTCGGGTGCGGTTTTTGTCTTGACTCGTTTTTGGGGTCAAAAACGACCTCGTTTTCACATGTCTGTCTTTTTTCATTCTTCGTTATTAGTCCCCTAGCTAGTTAGAGTGAAAAATTTCTTCGTAGGTTATTTTGAAGATTAGGTTTTTGAACCTTTTGTTCTGGGATTCGTGCTTCGTTTTTAAGCTTAATTTCGTAATTTTTAGGTTTTTCTTAATCGTTTTTGTTTGGTATTGGTTAATTTGTAACTTTCCCACACTACTCAAATCATGTTCTCTCATTCCAACTCCAATCTTCATGAATGGATCGATTTTACAAGCAAACCTCGATTGGGGATTAACGACCCGGGAACATTCTATACTGCTTCCTGGTTTTATTGATTAGTTGTGTTTTTTTTTGATTATATACTATTATATATTTTATTATATATAATTAAAAGAGCTAAAAAATACCAACAATCAGGGACGTACCACAATTGGTAGTCCTAGATCTCCAGACGTTCCCCATGGACCAATAAATTCGGGGACGGGTCAAGCATAGCGACCTTAAACAAGCGCTTCGTGGGAGGCACCCCATGCTTATCAGTAGTAGTATGTAGTAATGTGTGTTTTTGTGGTGAGAGGAGGCTTTACTATTTCCTATTACCCGTGTTTGTTTTCGGCGTGTTTTGTGTGTTTTGTGTTGTGATGTCCCGTATTATTTAAAATTATTTATATTAATATAAATGTTAATTTCCCAGGATGTGAAAGACTCTCGTGCGTTCTCAGTTTTATCTTTCATTCATAAGATGTTTCAACATCCTCAGCTTCATTTTGGGAATCAAGTATCAAATCTAATCGACTAAGTTTTATCTTTTGGGCACTACTTAATAAACGGCTTAGTTTTCGTATATGTACCCCTTTATAAACATGAGGCGATGTTTTTGTAGGTTTTCTAGTATGGGAGAGGGGATCTTCGATTTGATTTTGCCTTGCCAGTCGTTGTTATCACGTAATCCCATTTTTACCATCGAAAGTTTTGCAAAAATACCCAAAAAAAATGATGAAAAAATTTAAAAAAAATTTTAAAAATAAAATATGTGTTTTGTCACAGTTTTGACTTTCCTAATGGGTAGAATGAGAATAAATTTTGATTCGGTTCGTAGGTGTTGAGCCCTAGTTGTCCCTTAACCATTAATAAACGTAAAGTTTATTAAGCTAAGCATTCCGCGCGATCTTTTATTTATGGTTTTAAATTTGCGAAGATCGAGTGATGATAGGTTGTTTAAAAGTAGGATGCTAACATGGATTATTTGGAATTCTTAAAAGGCTCTTGTGTGTAACTTGTCGCTTTTTCTCCTGAGTAAGCTTCTTAACCTGTAATTAAAACGTTGCTTGATTTTGCTTTAACCGTAAAATGACATTTTCTAAAAGACAGTTCGTTCGAATACGAAATTTTCATCGCAGTTCAACGTTTATACTTGAGTTGCTTAAAACAGCAGTTTTCTAATATTCACGAAAAATTGTTGCAAAAAAAAAAGTAATTAAATGCCATATGTGCTATTCTGAAAGTATTGTCAATAAGAATTCTCCGTAAGTTTACTTCATCTTGCCGGCTCACAACCAATGTTGAAGTCTTCATATAAGGCGGGGGCCGGTGTCATAATAAGTAGTCTACTACTTGGTCGACTCGTATCGATGTGGCTTTCGAGATAATAAGGCAACGGTATATATAGTATGATTTTATAGCATAAAAATGTTAATAAAGAAAAAATTTAATGGTTAACATTTCTTTTTCTAAACTCAAGTATGATTTTGAACTAAGATTAATTTGCTTGATTTCAAAAGTTTTGTGGTTTGCCGTCTGTGGTTTATCTCGATTACTGTCGAATCTCTGCGGGTGTCAAAAGCCTTGATGACTTAGAAAAACCGATGAGGCTTGGGATCCATCGGATATGGTTGTACATGGATGGATTTACGATGAGATCGTGGAAATTTTTGATAATTTGTGTAGTGCTTCTCTGAGTTGTATTCTCTCGTGAGTTTAAAGTTTATTAGCGGTTAGATATAGAATTCGTCTATCGAAGAAGGTGGAAGTATTTCGATTACATTACGGTTCTCTATGGTGGCTTTGGCTTCATACACTGAGTGACTAAATGATCTCGGTTGGGATTCATCGAGAAAATGAGCGTACATGGATGATTTAACCTTCGAGTCTTAATTCTTCCAGAAATATCGCTACTATATAAACAATAAAGTCGTTCCAAAGTTAACCTTGAAATCAAGACATACATCAACTAATTGAATAATTGTGTCTCCCGAACTAACCGCGGAGCCAGGCATAAAGTTTACATATAAGTTGTAGTTATGAGCAGTGTTAGCATATTTACTTGTACTTAGCAGTGATCTCATTTTTAAGCTTAGTTTGAGACTAGTGAAAAACCGGGGACGATAAATTTATCCTTTTTGGACATCCGTAGATTATTCTATGGGCGCTTCTCATTCTATGATCCCAGTGTAAATAAAGAAAGTCAAACTTGTTGGAAAATTAAATTAATTAGTGGTAGTTAGTGTAAATACAAAAAAAATGGTGGAAACAGGACTTTTCAAAGCTATTGATATTTTATTTCCCTTTGACGAACACTTAGCTACTTTTCTAGGTAAATAGTCGAGGGGGATTTAGGGTTTTAGTTTTCTTGAGTGTTTACTTCTTACAATTGTTGAGGGACAGGCAATATTTGTATGGGGGAGGATTTTGTGTAGGAGTTTAAGTATTACACTTACTTTTTGTTCCATTAAAAACGAGCTTAAATGACCAATTACGTACAAAAATACATTGTATTGTATGTTTTGCTTTTGTGTTGTGCAGCAGAAACGGTACGCAAGAAAAAGACATAACAGCTAAAAACGACAAAATCCAAAAGCGCACGAGAATGAAAAGAGTGTGAAAAGACAAAGTCAATCGAAGCCAAAGTCTGTCCAATGTCAAAAAGTAACAGGAACGTCAACATCGACAAAGTCAAAGTCATAATAGAAGTCAAAGCAAGAAAAATACAACTTGAGGAACTGAATTTGCCAAAGTCCCGAAGTTATATTTAAAGGTTGAATGAGAAAAAAAAATGGAAAATACAACTTTAGGGGCTGAAATTGCCAAACCCCTAAAGTTGTATCACTTAAGGACTAAGTTTGAAATAGCTTAAATAGAGTTAAGGGGTTGATTCTGCCATTTTTCCAAAGTTGTATTGCCAAAAGGATGAAATTTGCATTATATGCTATATCCCTTGACGGAGTTATTCCTGCAATTCACCAAACTCACAAAAACACCACAAGGACCTTCTTTGCAATAAAGATATACATGTTGAGGGGCCAATGTTGCCCTTTCCCCAAACCTACACCCTGCTAACCTTTTAAACAGCTTTTCCCGCCAAAAAAACCCAAGAACCCAATCACGGGTTGTCTTCCCCACTCTTACCCTGCAACCTCCAAATTACCCATTGGGTAATAACTTCATCCCCTCCCTACTAAACCCTAATCCCATTACACCTTTCCACCTTGGCAATTCCCTATTTTTCAAGGCCAATCCTACGACTGTTATTGATTCAAGAAAGCACAGGAGAATTCAAGGGCCAAGATTACTTTTGGAATGCACTCACACAACTAGCACACTTCTGAATCCTCTCACAGAAGAAACACACCTTGAAGACCCAAGACTTGATCTTTTTAAGGCTATAAATAGAGTCCTTTGTAAGCCTTTATGGCATATCATCTCATCTTTTAGCTTATTTTCAGTCAATTTTAGCTTATTGTAATCTTTTTTCAAGTCTTGTAATATCTCTTTCAGTTTAATGAAGTTTTGGAGTTTTTTTTAAGTTAAAATCCGTATTTTAAATTTCAAGTCTTAAAGTTGTTAATTTGTTATAAATGTGTTCTCAAAGCTTTTATAATAGCTTTTGTTAGGTTATTAGCAGTAAGTAATTAACAAGAAGAATTATGTTATTTAGTTAAAAAACAAAAAAAAAACGAACAAATAATTCACTCAAAAAATACCACAGCTGAATTTTGGAAGATAGCCAATATGGGAAGGGCTTATGGTCAATATCAGCTTATCTTTGATTAGTGATGATTGTACGACAAAGCTTTAAGAGCTTCATTTGCCATTAGTAGTGCAAAATGCCCTTGTAAGTCTTTTTTCTTACTTTATGCTATATTTTATTGTTTTTGCTTAGTGTTCAGCTTGTTAGTGCTTATCTCTTGTTCCATTGTGCTTTATTTAGATTATTCATTGTTGTTTAGTGCTTATTAATTATAGTTCTTGTGTTTTAAATCTCATTTTTACAACGTTTTTCTGAAAATTTTCATAATTAGTTTTCATAATGTCAATTCTTGGTTGCTTATTTAAGTGCAGTATTTGTTGTTGCCTTTAGCTTATTATAATTATATTGTATGTCTTTATAAGATATCTTTTTAAGAGTCCTAAGCTTTCATTTATCTTTGTAAAGTAAACAGACCCTTAAAATCCCTTTTTAGTAACCTAAAGGAGGCGTTTGGGTTACAAGGACCCAAAGTGGTCAGTTCAGGTTAAAAACTCATATTGGGTTATTTGGTTAACTTTGGCGCCTTAGTAAGTTTATTTTAAGCTAATTGAAAAGTTTTTAAGTCTAAGGTAATTTTTCAAGTTTTTCTTATAAGACTTTACAACAGTGGTCAAAAACAGTTTGTAAGAGCTTATTTAGTTAAGGCTTTTAAAACCAATTTTTTTTGGACTTGTTTTGGTGTTCATTATTAGTGTTAAGTGTAGGTACTAAAGTCCTTTGGGTTTGCATTTGTCTTTGTCAAAATTCTATCAAATTTTTTGCCAAGTTTTACATAGTAAAACTGTCACTTTTTCAATTTGAAATTTGAGTCATTTAAATTAGTTTTTAGCTTTTGAAAATTGGTGCACAAGCTCATTAGGAGCTTGTGTCTACCTATTTCAGCTTATTTTTCAATTTAAAGATTATTTGGTGGCTTATTTTTAAGTTATCTTTTTGTCCCCTTTTTCCTTTTAAAAGTGCCCTGGTGCAAAAGCCATATTTGACAGCTTCTTTAAGCTGTCATTAAATCCACCAATTTCTTTCTAAAAGGCATTTTTAGAAAGCTTATAGGGTGTGCTTTAAGCCCCTATAAGCTCAGCCATTGGGTCTCCACTCTAAGGGCTTAAAAATAAGCCTTAAAAGTGCCCCAAGAGCCTTTTGGCCGTGCCATCTTAAAGCACTTTGGCTTAATGGCTTATTCTGCTTATTTGTTTGTTTTAGCTGGCTTATATTTGTTTGTGTTTGCTTATTAGGTATAGGGTAGGTCTTATCTTTGCTTATTTGCCATAGCATTGTGCTTTTTCAACTTTTATAAGCCTAGCAGACTTAAGATTAAGTTCTATTCTTTTTTTTTTGTTTTTTTTTTTTTTTACATATCTATATAACTATATTCTCATTTTTTTTTTTTTTTTTTTTTCTTTTTTTTTTTTTTTTTTTTTTTTTTTTTTTTTTCTTTTTTTTTAGCTGACACTAACTCTTAAGTTAGTACTGCTGAGGGTAATAAGCCAATCTCTGGCTTATTTGGCTTATTAAGTTACTCATTTTTTGTTCCTTGTGATATAATGATTGTGTTATTAAAGTTAATTTTGCTTATTTGCTTCTATGTCTTTGCTTATTTGCTTTAAAAAAGCCCAAGCAGTTTGGATTTTTAGACTTGGTATAAAAACCAAGTCTGCCAACTTATTTGGCTTTTTCCAGCTTATTTAGTGAATTTGGTAAAAAGTGGTAGTTATAAAAAATGCTTATTTACAAGTGTTCTTCAAGTTTGTAAAAAAATTTCAAATAAAAAATAAAAGGGGAAAGTGGGAAGTCAGGGGTGAGCAAGGCTCGAACCCCCGACCTCTACCACTCTCACCCTTTATAAACATAACAACACCTCTACCGCTGTGCTACATTAGCTCATCCGGTAGAGGTTTGTTAAGTTTATTATTTAAGGGGGTTTTGGCCCATAAGCTTTATAAGCTGTTGAGCTTATTTGATAAGCTGTGCGACCTAGCTTATTTTTCTTAGGACCGCCACACTTTCATCTATTTTTTGTAAATTTTTTAGATTTTTATAAAATCTTTTAGTATTTTTTATAATTTATTTTCTTTTTAAACTTTAAAAAATTCATAAAAAATAAAATATTAATCAGAAAAATATAAACTTTTTTTTAAAATTTTCTTTTTTCAATGAAGATATTTTGAAGATTAGTGTTCTGACAACCAATACGCCGTATTCATCAAGGAAGATACGGCATATCTGTGCTTGCACTTACCAAAGACCACGAAGGAAACATGATCAATACGCAGTATCCAGAGAAGACCAATACGTCGTATTGGAGATATAGTATGTGAATATTCTAGAAGATATCAAACGTGATCCTTACTCCAAGAAATCCCAATACGTCGTATCCAAGACATTGGATACGTTGTATCGACCTGTTTCCAAACTTTATAAATAGACGACCCTAAACTCAGTTTTAGGTATGCAAGCGAAACCCTAAACCACCAAGTCGACCAAGAGATGAATAAAGGAGCATAGAAGGTCAGAAAAGAGCCTCAAGATCATAGGAAAACTCTTGTAATCTTTGTACAACCCAATACGCGTTCGGTTAAGGTTTCTTTTCTTTAATTGTTCATATATGAAACCGTGTGAATTTTTACAATGACTATTGGTTGATACCTTTAGGTATCAGCTATGTTTATGAAGATTTAATGTTTGGTTTGTTTATCTTGATTGCTTAAATCATCGTTGATTGTTGATTATGTTTATCGCATGATACTCGTTTATGTGCTTTAATATGCGTTTAACCCGTATCTAAGGATATCGTCTGTAGCTTAACTATATATCAGATAGTTCTCATAAGTATGCGACCTATCATTCAACTGGGTCTAGTCCTACATATTTAATGCGCTGCAACTTCGATGTTGTTTGGGCGTAGACTAAGAGTCCGGGATAGCTCTCCATATTGCAATTTATATTTCTAGAATCATAGGATCACAAATATTGACCTATCATTGCCTTTAGTTTAGTGAGATTAGTTGAGCC
Organism: Tanacetum coccineum; assembly: GCA_026074375.1. Lineage (NCBI taxonomy): Eukaryota > Viridiplantae > Streptophyta > Magnoliopsida > Asterales > Asteraceae > Tanacetum > Tanacetum coccineum. The sequence goes on from BQNB010175960.1 coordinate 11,031, forward strand.
ATAAGGTGACTGTAGTATCAACGAGTACGTTCTTATTCCATTGGTAAGGACTCGGACAGTGGACTACTAGTATATAATGAGCCGTTAAGCAGTAAGTGGGTAAAGTCTCCATGAGCTAGGGTTTAGTTAAAGCACCATTATTAATCTCCTAAGATAGATTATAATCAACAAATGCTTGCTTTATGCGGATACGTCTAATTGTGATAGAATTAACTCGTCTAGGTCTTAGGAAGAAGTACCGCCTAAGTCTAGGAATGATATGCCCTTCGAGATAAGTCAATCATTGCACGAATAAATAAACTTGCCTTTTATCGGATTATTCATGGTTGATATGTTTTCCTTACATTAGTTCTTGACCGCTTCTCTATCGTTTGTTTGTCTTCTTGTGTGTGTTTATTGCTTTACTTGTCATCAAAACCTTAGGTTAGATACACAAAACCGTTACAGTCTCTCAGGCTGAAAACCCCCATTATCATTAGTTTAGGTTTAACATAAATTAGATTAAATTAGTACTAATATAGATAACTAAAATACTGATAGAATTAGGAATTAACGCTCTCGCTCTTGGTGATCGACACCTTACTTACCAACAAAGCTACATCTTGACCGAGTACACTACCCGTTAAAGTGTTGTTTTTAGGTATAGTCGGCATAAAATAAATAGTAAAACTTAATACATAAATAACACCTACACAACGACACATCAAGTTTTTGGCGCCGTTGTCAGGGAGTGAAGTTGTTTAATTCTTGTTTTATTAGTGTTTTAGTTTAGTTTAGATTAATTTGCATAATTGTGTGTTTGTTTTGTGTGTTTAATTTTCTGCATTGTATATTTTTGCATATTGTGTTTTTGTGTGTTTTCTGCATTATTACAGTCTACTATAACTTTCTGAGTCAAATAATTAATACGACGTATTCATCTTCTTGGATACGACATATAATGTTTTTTTCAAACCAATACAGCGTATTCGACTTTAAACATCCATACGACGTATTCAGTTCACTGAATACGGCGTATTAAGCTATTTGACAGTTTTCTTTCCTAGTAAATTTATTACAGGTTAAAATGGACGACCCCAATATTACTATGGAGGAGTATATCAGGCTTGAGGAAGAAAAATCTCGTAGGCTTGGTAAGGTGTAAAACTGGGAAACTACCACGTATGATAAGATCTGGGATTATGAAGACGTTCACAACCTCAGATATGTTGAAACTGAATTCCCAGCTAGTCTTTAACGACACGATAACATCTGATGCAGCACTCTCGTGTGAGCCTACGGTAAGTTCTCTTAACAACGATGAAATTGACTTTAGAATATCGTTTGACGAATCCGACGATGAAGATTGCACGGTAATTTTTGGCAAAAATTCATTTTCTTACAAAATATTTTTTGTCAATGATTTAAAAATGGATTCGGAAAATGATAATGATAAAGTCAATATGCCTTTGGTTCCATCACCCGAGCCTACGGTCAGTTATTTTGATGATTTTGACTACTTTAAAGATTTTGATAAAGAATTTTCAGCCATTGTTTACAATGATGCTCTAACATGTAAATTAGATTTCTCAACTGAACCCAGTTTAAGCCCTCAACATATCAATGAATTTGATTTGAAAGATGAAACATCATTGTCCCAACGTGATGAAGTGGAACAAAACGTTTTGTACTTTAATGATCTATTCCCTTTCAACATAATTTATTCCAATGACTCAAAGTCGGATAAGGACAATGATGATGATAAAATCGATATTAAACAGTCTTTATCGGATGTTGGTGCCTATGCACAAGGGTCAAATAAGCTTTTGGAAACAAGTCATGATACATCTAATAAATTTTTCAAAACTAAATTTTTTATCATGGAATTAAATCTTAATATCATGACTTGTAATTATATAATCAAAGGGCTACTAATAAATCTTTTCAAGAATTTGTATGTGCCATTTGGCATCCTGTTCGACCCTAAATTGTTTTATAAGGATGGGATTAAATTGGGGTAAGTCTAACTTAAAGAATTATCTATAAACAAAAGTGCTTGCTGGGAGACAAGCCGGAATGTATTTTTAACTTTCTTATCG
>BQNB010175962.1:0-13107 GCA_026074375.1 Tanacetum coccineum
GTAGTTTGCATTATAAGCTCTAATCATTTCTAGTGTTTACATTAGATGTAATTAGCTTAAGTTTTGAGTTTTGTTACATAATTTTAATCAAGTAGTTCGGACGTAATTCTAGTCTTTATCTTTGGTGCATAGGCATGTCAACTGCATCAGCAGTATTAAAAAGCTTAAAGGTCATTTAGATCGAAGTAAAAGTCAATCTATTTTATCCACAATCCAAAATTAAAAGTCGTATTTTCATCGAATATAAAGTATCAAATATTCAAACGTTAATCAAAATTTTAAGATCGAATAAAACAGTAAATTTAAATTCGTGCAAAATTACCTTTTGTCTTTTATTTCCAAAATAAAACTCAGCATGATCTAAGCCTTAGGTCTGTTTTCAAAGTGCTTTAGTAATAAGCAATTGAGTTTCAAACCTTGTTTTAAAAGTTGATTTTGGAAGCTTATTAGTTATAGAATAAGCTTGCATAAGCCATTTCCCCACAAGGATCCAAGAGCTTATCTAAAAATAAGCTCAAAGATCCTTGTAAGGACTATTTGGTTTTAAGTTTTCTATAAGTACTTATTTTGAATTTCTAGCTTATGGCTTGTTCTTTGTGCTTATTCTTGTTCATGTAGCTCATTAGGTTAGTCTTAGTATATTAATAGCTTATTATTTAGCTTATTATTTCATTAATATAGCTTTTTGTTAGCTTTATAGATCTTAAATATTTGAAAAAGCCAAAAAAATGAAGTTAAGTGTTTCTGTCAAGTTTTAAGCTGTTTAACAGCTTATTTAGTGCTTTTCGTAAAAAGTTTCTTTTAGTAAAAATTCTTATTTTCAGCTTTTCTAATACTTTGCTTTTATAAGTTTTTAAAAAAAGGGGGAAGGTGGAAATCGGGGGTGAGCAATGCTCGAACCCCCGACCTCAACACCCTCTACCCTTTTATAACTCACAACACACACTCCACTACCAACACGCCCTGGGGTCTTTTTCATTATCACTTTGCAAAATTTAATACTTATACACGTTTTAGCCTATTTTGCCTATAAGCTGTTTTTAGCTTATTACACAGCTTATTCGATAAGCTGTGTAATCAAGCTTATTTTTCCTAGGTTCTAATTAGTTCAAGCTATTTTCTGTATTTTTTCTAGAATTTTTATAATTAGTTTAGTATTTTTAAACATTTATTTTCATTAAAAACTTAAAAAAATCATAAAAAATAGAAAAATAATCAAAAAATTATATTTTTTTTAGAAAATTTTCTTTTATCACAGAGTTTCTAGGAAAATTAGTTTTGCTTTCGTAGGGTTTAAATTACAAAATTTCATTTTTTAAAGAACGAGATTTGTTCCCGTTCTCGTTTTTCGCGTTTCTAAGCTCATTTTAATTCCGCTTTTATTCTAGTTTTCTTTAAACTTACTTTTTAGTCAATTAAAGTCCATTTAAAAAGAAAAATTCAATTTAAGTTTAATTTAGGGTTTTTAACTGCCGTTTAGGGTTACCGTTTTTCATTTTTAGTTAAAGTTTGATTTCCTGTTACTTGTTTTCGTGTTTAATTGTTATCATTTGCTTATTTTAATTTGTAGAAGTAGATAATCAAATCAACCTTTGTCTCTAATTCAAATCATTGTCCGAACATCAAACGTGGTTTTAATTTCATAAATCATTGGGAATAACGACCCGGGAATCATACTTCCCGGTTAATATACGTATTATATTATATATATTTGTGAAGATTTTACTTTTTACCTTTGTCCTCAATGGTAATTTGGTAATTTTCCATCATATTATATATTTTATATTATTACGTGTGTTGCTTTACTAGCAATCAATTGGCTATATCAGAGGAAAAAGAAGAATTAACATCACTTGATTTTACTTGAGAAACAATTGATTTGTTTCATGAATTGCGGACCTTGGATTTGTTTTCGATAATCATCAACACATCTCGAGTACTTCTTTCCAAAAGATTACCATCGGCGGCAAAATTCAAAGAATCTTGGTCGATTGGGTTTAAGGCATTGTAGAAGGTATCAAGTTGGTGTAATTCAGTGAAACCATGATGAGGGCATGTACGAAGGAGATCTTTGTAACGGTCCCATGCCTTATGAAATGATTCACCAAAACGTTGTTCAAAGTTGGAAATTTCATTTCGGAGATTTGTCGTTCTTGAGGGAGGAAAGAATTCATTGATGAATTTGGAAACAAGATATTCCCAAGTGAGAATAGAACGAGGGGGTTCTTTTTCGAGCCAAAAAGCATAAACTTAATCGCTGAATTAGGCACATCCTTGTATTTTATTGTGGAATTATTTTGTTAAACCAACGAATGTGATCATGAGGATTGTCTTTCTCAAGTCCGAAGAATTGGTCCGAAGTCATCATATTAATAAGACTATGCTTGAGCTCGAAATGCTCAGCAAGAATTGGTGGAACCATGATTGCCTCCGCATAACCCTCGGTGGGTGCACGGAGCAATTCCGCCATAGTACGCTGATCGGCCATCGTATCTACGAGAGATTCTTTAAGAGAAAAAGGTTGCTTTGAACGTCTTCGGTTACGACGTCTCAGATTTGAAGTTGTTGGATTAGGAGAAGATTCACCAACTAGATTCAAAGAAGAGCGAGTGCCCATGCACTAAAAACAAGAACAATATTTTTGGTAACTGGTATGTGCTAAATTACACATACCTTTCACCTAATAAAACGAGCCTAAAATGACCAAAATATATCAAAAATGCATTGTATTTGTGTGTTTTGTGATTTATGATGTGCAGGTAATGGATATTCAGAAAAGGACAAAAACAAAGGCAAATCGGACAAAACCGAGCACAGGAATTGGAAGGGGCTGCGGGATTACGGTTCTATCATTACTTTATTAGGCTGGCCTGACATCATTTATAGGGATGGACCGACCCCATATTTATCAAGTTAAAACATTATAACAAGTCCAGGCGCAGCAGCTAAAACAAATCCAGCCCACAAGCCCAACAAATATAGAAGTACAAAAAGAAAATAGAGAGGCCCATTTGGAATTGCCATAAGAAGAGCAGACGTGATGGCTATCTTATCTTTTTTTTCCATCTTTTATAATTTTTTACATCTTATCTTTTTTTGGGTTCTTTTTTTTATAGCGTAGGAACGCAGCAGCTTAAGAGGGGGATTCATAAACACTTTTTTTCTACTTTTTCCTTTCTTTATTTTTCTTTAGTTACGTTTTTATTAAAAAGGTTGTAATAGATTTTGGTTTTACTTTCTAAAAATTGTAGTGTAGACTTAAATTTTGTAATAGCTTATTAGTTTTTTTTATGTAAAAGCTGATTTCATCTCAGCTTATTCGAGCTTATTGTTCAAGAAGTTTTATGTTAAAGTTATAAAAGGTGGTTTGATTATGGTTGTGGCTTATTCTCGCATCTTGTTTTTTTTCTCACTCTTCTATGTCGATTAGCTTATTTAATAAGCTGAGTTACTTTCTAGCTTATTTTTGGTCGAATAAGATTATCTTCTAGCTTATTCGTTTTGGATCAAGGCTTATATTAAACCGAAGGAGTCTTTAGCTTATTCTTCATGTTCCATTTAAAACTTCTTAATTAAACATTTTTTATTGAAGAGAAATGGATTTCAAATCAGTTTGACTTCTTAATTGACTAGTTTTTCTTGTTAGTTGTTTTGGGTCTTAGCATTAGTTTGAATTAAATTTTCACTATTGGGCCTTGATCCATTCGAGTAGAATTTACAAAGTTTCAAATCAGTTGTGTTTTGAATATATGTTGTTTAACAGTGTTTGAATTGTTTGTTTGACGGAACTGATTCAACACATGAGGCGCGGAGCTTATGGGTTTAATAAGCTAGATATAATTTGACTAATTTCTTTAGCTTATTAAATCGGGCGGTATACATTTATTTGCGGATCTCTAATTCGGTTCCATTTTAATCTATTTTTTCAATTAATTAGCGTAGCTTAGTTATAATGTTTAGCAATTATGTTTATGCGTATTGCCGTTTTTCTTAGACTAGATATCATTATTGTTGTTTGTTAGTTTTATTGCCATGTCTAGTTTACTTTTTGCTATTGTTATTGCTTTACATTATGCTCGTAGTTTATTAGTAGTTCTAGGTTATTTAGCTTGATATGATTATTATTATCGTTATGCTTATTAGTTTTAGTTTCCATGATTAGCGAGTATTTCCATTTTATAGTTGTAAGTTTATTTTTATCATGTCTATGCATATTGTCCATTTAGTTGTCATTGCTAGTTAGTATGTTTATATGTTGCTTTATTCGTTTTTGCTTGGTCGGTATGCTTTTAGTATATTTGTGTATTATTGCCATATTTATCGTAGACTTGTGGTATGCTCGTTTATTATTTGCTCGTTGATTGTTGTTTAGTTTATTGTTATTTAATTTATTGTCATTGTCGTTTATTGTTATTTAGCGAGGATGCCCGTTTTAATATTATTTTAGCTTTATTATAGTTTTTATATTATATTTTTAGTTTAAAACCAAAACCAAAATATTTGTCATTCAAGCATCAAACGAAACATTCTCGTGAATTTCAATTCATCTCTCACCGTGGAAACGACATCCGAAAGATAGAATATTACTTTTCCTAAAGTAATTTTCTTATCTAACGGGAAATACTATATATATTATTACGACACGCGTTTGACGTACATCAAAATGGCGCCGCTGCCGGGGAGAGGTATAGCGATTTTTACGGGATTGTTCGTGTTCGTGCCTTGAAGATCCTTTCTTCGGAAAGTTTATTTTCGTACTTATAAAAAATATTTAAAAAAAATCCAAAAATATTTTTCTTCTTATTTTATTTTTATTTTTATTTTTTCTTTTCCTTTATAAATATTAAAAAACCCAAAAATATTTTTCTTTTATCTTAAAAATAAAAATCTAAAAATATTTTTCTTTATTATTTTTTATTATTTTTTTTTCATTATGTATTATTTGAAAATTATATAAATATTCTTCTATATCCTTTTTTCGTTTAATTCTTATTCTCTTTACCCTCTTATTCATTTAATTCTTTTTCTCTTTACCTTCTTATTTATTTAATTCATTCGACTATCGTTTAAATCCTCTTTACGCGATTAGAGAATGTTCGTCTTGTGGAGCTTTGTACAATAAATCATGTGGTTGTGCAAAAAGGATTGTATCATAGACATGTTTGTTCGTGCTCCCAATAAAACTGCCAGACTGATCTCAACGACTTCCTATTACTTTGTGTGAAGTGTGGAAACCCGGTTGAAGGTCCATCTTGTCAAGGATGTGCTCTATGGCGGAAGAAATTAAAGGAAGTTTGGTTTACAACTTGTCATGAAAATGGAATTAACCAAGACCTTCTAAACACTTCCGAGTCATCCGATGACGATACCAACGTTGTTAATGCTCCTCCGACGAGGTCATTGTTCGTCCAAACAGGACCCCAGTGAAAATTCCTCGCCAAAGTTTCCTCCACAAATTAAACCACAATTGTTGTTACTGGGTGTGGTGATTCGTTAGACGAATCTTTTGTCACAATGCACTTGTAAGTCTGTGGGAAGGGTGCTCATTGGTTATTAATTGTCCACCAAAAGCTCCGATTATCTCTAATCCGGAACCATGCAATCAAACCATTGATGAGCTCCCACAGACTTTGCCAAGTTTTGATACGATGTGCTATTCCGAAAAAGAAAATTCATTACCTTACGTTTCAAAACCTAACTTTGTTGATGATTCTCCTAACGTTTTCAACCACCTTCCACAACTCCTATTATTTTGTGTATTTGCTGGGAAACAATGCTGTTATGGTCATATTGTACACTTCAAGTTCCGTTTTCTATTCCGGAACCTTTGTTACAATCAAGGCTTTAATTTCCCGCAAGATTTTCATGATTTTCAACAACAATATATTTGTTGTGAAAATTGCGGGGGCCCGCATGAAATTTACCAATGTCAACCAATGGATGAAGACTATTATCATGAGCAAAATCCGTGTTATGATTCTAATTCTTTCGGTTTTGACCAATTTCAACCCCGCAATATACGTTCATCATCCTATCTTCAATGCTCAAAATTGCTTTCTCAATTCTACAAAAATACGCTTTATGGGAGCATTCCTATGACATCCATGTGTGATATCGGTTGGTCATTTCATACAAAAAAGAAGGAAGAAGCTCTCACAGTGAATTGAAAGCCTCTCGAGCAATGCGGCCTAATGATCGATATCGGGAAGAATTCACGTTTGCTACGATGATGACAATGACGAAGAAAGTTCTATTCCCACTTTGATAATAAACGAAAATTATTTCTGTACTTCCTCCCGTGTGCCTTCCCCTCCTTTGTTTTTTTTTGGTTTTTTTTTTTTGTCTTTTATTCTTGCCACTAATCACACCCCGATCTTCCACCACCAAAAATGAACTCTCTTTTCATAAGGGTGGATGAGCATTCTTGACACTATTCCGGAACGGAATCGGACGAATTATTAAAGTCCCTAGTGTCGAGGACCTTGGTCCAAATCACCCCAACCCGTCCGAGACCAAAGATTTCTTTCGAAGGTGAGTAGTGTGTGTTTGCCTCCGTATGTTGATTCTCAAGAATCTTGATCTTACCCTTCTCTTAACCTCTATTCGATATCAATGCAAGAATTTCCACCTCGAGTGATGAGTCATTTTCCGAAGAGGACATTCCAAATGAGAATTTTAAAATTTTCTCTAATCCTCTCTTTGATCTTGATGAAGAAATCACTTCCACTAAGGTTGATCAAATTGATGATGAGGTGTTAGAAAATACCAATTCAATTCCACCGGGAATTGAATATCCTTGTTTTAATGCCGAATCCGATCTTTTAGAATCTTTGCTTCATCGAGATACTTCGATTTAATGATTCTGCAAAAGATCAATTTCTCTGATTAAGTTGGCCGGTGAACTCACTCTTCCCCTCTCAATTCCACCGGGAATTGATGATGTCAACCTTGATCCGGAGGGAGATATTTTGTTTTTGGAAAGTTTGCTTTATGATAACTCTTCTCCCCGTCCTCCGAAAGAATTTAATTCTGAAAATCCTACCGAGGTTTTCTCTCCATCTCCTATCCCGGTCGAGGATAGTGACTCTCTTATGGAGGAGATGGACATTTTTTTGAATGATGATGACTTCATACCACCGGGGATGAGAGTGATATGATTTTCCGAATCGGTAAGATGGCTGATATTCTACTTCCCTTCCCGAGTTCGAATCATTTCATGTTGATTATCCCGATTCGGGAAATTCAACCATTGATGGCGGTGGAATACATCCCCCGTTGATGTGCCCCCTAATATTTTCGCCACACACCCATCCCTCTTGAATTGGATTTCTACTTCATTCCTTCTAATGATCTCGGATCCGATCTTGATGTTTCTCTCACTTCCGGAGTTAGTACCACAAGATATTACGATCCGAGGATAATGAATTGTGAAGTCATCAATCCACAAGATCTTCTCCCTGCTCTTCTTTCCCTGTGGATTGATACTCTTTACTTACATTTTCATCAAAAATATAATACAAGTTTTCAATCACGTTTTGTTCTTGCTTCGAAGGAGAAATATCCTTCTTCTCCAATCACATCGGGGCGTGAAGCTTCTCAGCTTTCTCTGAAAAGCCACGATGTTGATTCACGGAGACCAATACACTCCAATTTGGGTGTTCGTCATCCCCATTTCTATCCCCCTTGACCAACTCAAGTATGGGGGGATCGGGTCAAGCTAAGTGACCTAAAACAAGCGCTTCGTGGGTGGCAACCCATGCTTATCCATTCTATCTTCTTTCTAAATTGCTAATAAGTGTTTTGTGTTGTGATAAGGCTCGCCTCTTCCATCATCGTTGTTTTGTGTTTTTTGTGTTGTCCATTGATCCAGCCGATTGCCCGGATTTTGAAGCTCTCGCATGCTCGCGCGGCGCTGTCGACCTTTGACCTTCGTTCACAAGCAGCTTCCACATCACGCCCACCCTCTGCTTTCTCTTTTGGACCGCTCCCCCCCCCGACTATCCCTCACACTCTTATCCAACAACGTTCTACATCTTCATAGTAGACCTCCCCATACGCCACTAACAGCGCCACCCACTAAAATCCACGCGCCACTCAGTCACGCCGCCATCTATACAGTAGCAAGAACCCCCTTCACCCCGCTAACAACTCATTGCGCCACCGGCCTCCCCCACAGCTCCTTCCCACCGAGTACACTAAGCCTATTGCCTAGTAGTAGAGCAACATGCCCCACCATATATATCCCGTGATACTCCGTACCACCGAGAGCCCGCGGCCTAGACCATCCCTCCAAGCATCAGACCGTCCATACCATGATGAATACATGTGCTTAATCGTACCCCGCTACAATCTTGTTTATTAGTACCCCCCCAAATCACACCTCCCCTCAACTACCCCACGCTTCCATATATCCATCATACAGAAAAAATTTTAGAGAGTTTTCTTCTGCGCTCATCAAAACACTCAACTCAACCCTTAGATAACGCCTGCGCTTTGTATCCACCATAACCCCCTAGCGCTTCCGCTCTTATCCTGCTCCGGTACTAGCCAACTCTTAGCGAAATCTATATTCTTCCCCCAGACTACTACGACCCCATATATCGACGCGTGTCTCGACAGACCCGCCGCAGATCTGATAGCCCCTTACAACCACTCCAATAGGCCACCCTCCTATACTCCGCCCACCACGGTCTCCCACCCCAAACAAATACCAAAACACCCACACAGCCAATACACCCATGCATGATGATGTTACGTCTCCCCCCGCATAACCCAAAATTCTATACATATAATACCACCACACTATCAATGTGTGGCTCGTGACTCCTTAAAAGCTCAAGCTGTCGCGCGACCTGCGCCCGCCCATCATATATCCCAAATTACAAGGATGTGAATGTCCTGATCGGAATCCATGCCCTTGTCCATCGAGCTACTACTCCATAAGGGTCGGACTTTCGATCGATCCTTTTGTTGTTGTCTCCAATCTCCGTGTAAGGCCTACCATACCGAACGTATCATTATACAACAGATGCATCCTTGTGTTTGTCAGGAAAAATTGCCATGCCAAGCCTCCTACATCCTCTAAATTTACTGAATCTCCCCATCCCCGCCCTTGCACACCACTACTCAAAAAGTACTGGTCCACGACCTCGATATTATAATACATTGCTAGTCTTGTGTCAAAATATTTATATTTAATTTTCTATAAATGGTTCCTTCGCTTCGCAGCCGACGAATAATGGTCCGTCTGCATCAATCCAATTACTTATAATCAAATCAAAAAAAAAATGAATAATATCTTCACCCGCCTGATCGCACACGCTCCATTGTCGTCAACCGGCTGCGACCGTCCCCGGCAGATGTTTGACAGTCTCGACCCCCCCCCCCCTTACCTACAGCGCGCGCCGCTGGACCCCCCCCCCCTCCCCCCACCAGCGATATCTCATTAATTCTAGCGCAGATCTATATCCTCCTTCCGCTTGCACTCGCTTATCGACTGTGGGCCCCCCTCTCCGCTCCATATATCGCCACCCCCCCCGGTACCTCATCCCCATATATAACTCTACCACCATCAATCTATCCATAATAATCAAGGTCCAATAATATGTTTGCTGCCCCCCCATTGGCGGAGGCCGTGACCGATCGTTGCAAGCCCCCCTTCTAAAGGGTCGAGGTTTATAATGTTGCTTATTGCTTAATAATGGAAAATCTCTTAGTGTTCATTAATTTTAAATATGCTTTCTTGAAACTAAGCATATTTCGTTTTATGATTGGGATTTTCAAAAAGATATGTGTAAACGGAAAACCTTTCGCCCAGATTTTAGAAAATTGAAGGTTGTGAGTTCCCGATACTAGTCTTTCGCTAGGTGTCAAAAGCCCGATCACTTATGACTAAATCCGATGAGTTGGATTTGTGCCGAGATGAAAATCGTAATGGGATGATCTCGCTTCTAAATCATTTTTATCGGGTGGAACGTGGAACTAGTTTTTGCAATAAAGTTGATCCATGGTTGAAATTTGAAGTAGCACATTCACCTAATAATTAATAATTGCTGGGAGTAAAAAGTTCACAAGTTACAAATATGAGTAGTATTAGCATCTTAACTTATAATTAACGGTGATTTCGTTTTAAGCTTAGTTGGACAAGTGAAAAGTCGGGGACGATGAATTTACCCTTTTTAAGGGGATTTTTGAAATGCATCTTGTTCTATGATCCTAATAAACGGAAGTCAATCATGTTAGTTAGTTGAATAATAATTAGGTAGTAGAAAAAATATAAAAACATTAGTGGTGGTTGATTTAATGGTAAAAACGGGGCGTTTCTTAACTTTTGATTCCTTAATTCCTTTAGATGAGTACTTTGCTACTTTTCAATGTGATTAGTTTGGGGGGATTGGAATTTTTTAGTTTTAAGCGCGTATTTATTACATTGCGTGAGGATACGGGAATAGTTTAGTATGGGGGATTTTGGTAATGTTACTAAATTTACACCTTACCTTTCACCTAATAAACGAGCCTCTTATGACCAAAATATATCAAAATGCATTGTATTTGTGTGTTTTGTGATTTATGATGTGCAGGTAATGGATATTCAGAAAAGGACAAAAACAAAGGCAAATCGGACAAAACCGAGCACGGGAATGAAAGGAGCGCGAGATTACGGTTCTGACGGTTCTTTCATTTCTTATTGGGCCGGCCAGACCCCATTATATGGTCGATCCGACCTTATTTTATCAAAGTTTTTAACATTTATAACAAGTCCAGGAGACAGCAGCTAAAACAATCAGCCCATAAGCCCAACAAATATAGAAGTCCAAAAAGAAAATAGAGAGGCCCATTTGGAATTGCCATAAGAAGAGCAGACGTGATGGCTATCTTATCTTATTTTCCATCTTTTATAATTTTTTACATCTTATCTTTTTTTTGGGTTCTTTATTTATAGCGTAGGAACGCAGCATCTTAAGAGGGGGATTCATAAACACTTTTTTTTCTTCTACTTTTTCCTTTCTTTATTTTTCTTTAGTTACGTTTTTATTAAAAATGTTGTAATAGATTTTGGTTTCACTTTCTAAAAATTGTAGTGTGACTTAATTTTGTACATAGGCTATTAGTTTGTTTTATGTAAAAGTGAATTTCATTCTAAGGCTTATTCGAGCTTATTGTTCAAGAAGTTTTATGTTAAAGTTATAAAAGGTGGTTTGATTATGGTTGTGGCTTATTCTCGCATCTTGTTTTTTTTTCTCACTCTTCTATGTCGATTAGCTTATTTAATAAGCCGAGTTACTTTCTAGCTTATTTTTGGTCGAATAAGATTATCTTCTAGCTTATTCGTTTTGGATCAAGGCTTATATTAAACCGAAGGAGTCTTTAGCTTATTCTTCATGTTCCATTTAAAACTTCTTAATTAAACGTTTTTTTATTGAAGAGAAATGGATTTCAAATCAGTTTAACTTCTTAATTAACTAGTTTTTCTTGTTAGTTGTTTTGGGTCTTAGCATTAGTTTGAATTAAATTTTCACTATTGGAATCTTGACCCATTCGAGTAGAATTTACAAAGTTTCAAATCAGTTGTGTTTTGAATATATGTTGTTTAACAGTGTTTGAATTGTTTGTTTTACGGAACTGATTCAACACATGAGGCGCGGAGCTTATGGGTTTAATAAGCTAGATAGAATTTGACTATTTTCTTTAGCTTATTAAATCGGGCGGTATACGTTTATTTGCGGGTTTCCAATTCGGTCCATTTTAATCTTTTTTTTCAATTAATTAGCGTAGCTTAGTTATAATGTTTAGCAATTATGTTTATGCGTATTGTCGTTTTTCTTAGACTAGATATCATTATTGCTGTTTGTTAGTTTTATTGTCATGTCTAGTTTACTTTTTGCTATTGTTATTGCTTTACATTATGCTCGTAGTTTATTAGTAGTTCTAGGTTATTTAGCTTGATATGATTATTATTATCGTTATGCTTATTAGTTTTAGTTGCCATGATTAGCGAGTATTTCCATTTTATTAGTTGTAGTTTTATTTTAACATGTCTATTATTATTGTCCATTTAGTTGTCATGCTTAGTTAGTATGTTTATTTGTTGCTTTATTCGTTTATGCTTGGTGGTATGCTTAGTTTAGTTGTTATTATTGCCATATTTATCGTATAGACTTGTCGGTATGCATGTTTATTATATGATCGTTGATTGTTGTTAGTTTATTGTTATTAATTTATTGTCATTGTCGTTTATTGTTATTTAGCGAGGATGCCCGTTTTAATATTATTTTAGCTTTATTATAGTTTTTATATTATATTTTTAGTTTAAAACCAAAACTAAAATATTTGTCATTCAAGCATCAAACGAAACATTCTCGTGAATTTCAATTCATCTCTCACAGTGGAAACGACATCCGGATGATAGGACTATACTTTTCCTTAAGTATTTTTCTTATCAACGGGACAATACTATATATATTTATTACGACACGAGTTGACGTACATCAGTACAGGATGTTAAAAGTCCCGGTAGCTCTTTAAACTACTACAAGAGAGCGGATAGGAATTAGCACGCCGAAGCGATGTTAAAATGTTCTTCCTTTTTTTGGGCGATTGTCCCCTTGGATCAAGCCCGCCTTAATACCCTCCTTATAGTTTGTAATTCAAAGGTGAGCCGATTATAACGATTAACAACACGATTTGTTTTGTTGGTTTTTAATTTTTTTTGGTACTTTCAATACTTTAGGAAAAGTATTGTTGGTATTTTTAATTTTTTTTTAATAATAAGAAAATATTCACAAACGAAAAATGATAACTTCACGAGGAAGGGTCTAACTAATCTTCAAACGTACACGAAAATCGCACACACCTCCCCGGCAACGGCGCCAAAAATTGATAGTAGTAAATTCAACCCTTTAATTATATAAATATATATAATAAATATATAAATATAAGGATTTAAATCAATGGTAAGTATTCCAATAGGCTTTTAAAAGATTCGTTTTTGACCAAAGCAAAATCAAAAACCTCCCTAGTCGTTTTCCAACGAGGCGTGAATTGAAAATCGGGTATACGTTCGTGATCGCGTTTTTGAATGGTTCAAAGATTTTTGGTTTGGATTCC
>BQNB010175963.1:0-5000 GCA_026074375.1 Tanacetum coccineum
ACTAAAAGAGAGCTTTTAGAAAAAGAAATTTTAGAGTTGAATGAGAAAATTAAGAAACTTGAGAGAAATAAAGAGATTGACATTAGTTGCGAGTCATGTCAACAACTTCGTTTACAAAACACCAAACTTGTAAAATAGGTTTAGGATTTGATAATATTAAAGCGTCAACAAGCGGAACAAATCCTACAAGCTTTATTGGGTGGACTGCTGAATTGGCAAGTGACGGATCCACCATAAAGACGAACGGATCCACCATACCTGGATTGGTGGATCCGTCGCCAGCCAAAAGGTGGCAGAACGTGTTTTTGGTCTACCTATGTCTTCACGATCAGATTTTGTTATTACTAGAAAGAAACTAATACATAACAAGATTGTAGAGTCAAATAAACCATCTCTTAAGAGTGGTTTAGGTTATGTCAAAACCGAGTCTAGGTCTAAAACACCTCCACCTAGAAGAAATAATTCTTCTCAACAAAGATATAAGATACAACACACCTCAACCTAGAAGAAACTCTAAAGGCCCAATTTATCAAAATCATTATCCTATGAATTGGAATAACAATCAAAATCAAGGTTTTGTACATATGGGAAATTGTATCCCATTTCAATATCCTAATCAATTGCAACAAATGCAAGGGATGTACAACACTAACGTTTTTGGACCCATGAGATATTGTGGACCAAGCGCTTGAGTTTATTCTTGCTTAATTAGGTATGCTTGAAAACTTGTTTGGAGCCGGACGAATGGATTAAAGATAGCGGTTGCTTCAAACACATGATAGGAAACAAAAGTCTATTCGCAACCTACAAAGCATACGATGGAGGCAATGTTGTTTTTGGAAGTAACTTAAAAGGAAAGATCATTGGCAAACGTACAATTTCTAATGACTCTCTTACTATATCAAACGTAGAACACGTAGATAACTTAGCTTTTAATTTACTTAATGCCGATCCAATTTGTGACAATAAGTGTAAGGTCTTATTCACGAAAGATGATAGTGAAATAATAAAAGATGATAAAGTCATAGTAAATGGGATTAGGAAAAACGGTCTATATGTCATGAAATTAGAAAATAAGTCTCAAGACAATTATGTCTTGCCACGGTAGTAGATAATTCTACCTTATGGCATAGAAGACTTGGTCACGAAAATATGCGTTTAATCCAATCTTTGTCATCCAAAGAATTGGTTATGAATTTACCTAAGCTAAAATATGATAAACATTTTTGCGATGCTTGCAAAATTGGAAAACAAGCCCATGCAAGTCATAAAGCTAAAAACATGGTTTCTACTAATAGATGTTTAGAACTTTTGCATATGGACTTATTTGGTCCATCCGCTATTAAGAGTTACGGCGATAACTTATATACTTTAGTAATAGTAGATGATTATTCAAGATAAACTTGGACAAAAAATTTGAAAACCAAAAGCAAAGCTTTTGAGAAATTTGAAATATTAAGTAAGAAAATACAAAATCAACTAGGATGTTCTGTAGTTGCTATTAGAACGGATCATGGTCGGGAATTTGATAACGAAGTACAATTCAGAGCTTTTGTGATGCATAAGGCATTACACATAGTTTCTTGGCTCCTCGTACTCCACAATCAAATAGGATAGTTGAAAGAAAGAATCGTACATTACAAGAGATGTCTAGGACTATGTTAAAGGAACAATCTATTCCTCAAAAGTTTTGGTGCAATGTCGTTGACACTTCAACTTACATTCTTAATAGAATATTAATCCGACCAATTCTAGGAAAAACCCCTTATGAAATATATAGAGGTAGGAAACCTTCTTTAGAATGTTTCAAAGTATTTAGAAGCAAGTGCTTCATATTAAATACTAAAGACTATTTAACCAAGTTTAACCCAAAGTCATATGAAGGTGTTTTTCTGAATGATACTGCTCAAAATAGTAAAGCTTACTTTAGTTTTTAAATAACCACCATGAAAGTCAAAGAATCAACTTCAACGTGAACATCGATGAAAGAGTCCTCCTCTACCACTACAATTATCACCATTTGATGATTATGATGTTGGTGAAGAAGTTTTAAAAAAATATTACAGAAGTGAATCTATATACAAAAAGATTTACCCCTACATTTAATGGGTCCTGTATCTATTAAATGGTAAGTATTAAACCACATAGCCATAATGTACATAACCCTTTTAACCTTTGTATACCCACCACTCTGTTAAACCTAATAATCGACATTTCATGCTGCAATAAGGGTATTTGATATGAAAAGTAAAAGTTGATTTTTAAATGGAAGATCAAGAGCTCTTCTCATATACCCAAACACCATTAAAACCCACACCTAATAACCCTACTTTATTTTATCAAATTTATGTGACAAAAATAATCTGAATTTAAAAATTTCTTCCCATTATAATTGTTTATTTTCATCTACCTCATTTCTAAATAATATAATAGATTATGAGAATCAATTGATTCTAATTGTTTCCACGATTTATTGTATATGCTGTTGTTGTTTTCTTTTCTTTTTTTCATTTTAAGTATAATATGATTATTATGGAAGTTGATTGATTGTAACGTTTTGTTTCTATTGATTATCAGGTGGCTTATCATATTCTTGGTGCTTCATCTGTTGTGTAGATGCTACGATATAAATATGAATTTGAAGGTGCCTTCTCTATTTTTCAACTTTGCGATCCCCATTTTGATTATTGTTAAAGTTCGAATTTAGTCTCTATATGAACTATAAATTGATTTTAAAAAGGGAATGTCATGTTCATTTGGTTTGTAATCTAAGTTCTTTCAATGTTTCTTTTGTTCTTCTCTTTTTTTGTTCTTTATTTGACAAAATCAATGGGTATCCAATATAAATTAAGGGAGAGATGAATGCTCTTAGTTTCATGAACACCAAGTGTTTGATGGAATGCGTAAACGAAAATAAAAAGTTTCAAATATTAACTTCTTAAGAAAGCATTATTAAATTATGTCCTATTTATTTATATGTGCAGAGATCTTTCAGGATGCAATTTTTAGGGTGTAAAGAAGAGTGTGCTATATGAGAGATGAAGACCCCATAGTGATGGTTTTTCACATGACAGTAGGCTCAAAAGCATGTACTAATGATTGTTAGTTTCAGAAAAGTACGAGCTATTGTCGGTTTGAATGTCAACTCAAACCGTGTGAGTGTATGAGTTTTTCATTCACACAAATCAGCTATTGATTGTTAGTTTCAGAAAAGTACACTCAAAATACCTCTTAACAGCTCAAACTGGACTGTGAAGTGTAATTTCCTTAGCACCAAGTTACCAAAGAATTATGTTGTCGGATGGCTTTCGTTAACTAATGCGTTAGCTGAGCCAACGGAGAACACCATCCTTAGGTGAAACCTCTTTCACTTAGAATTTACAGGTAATTAGTATAACGAAGTATTGTTAGACAACGAAATGCCCGCTGTAATTTTCCTTTCCTTTAAAGAATGTTTTGTAGGCACTGCCAAATACCCCGCCTATTAATTTGGGTTGTGAAGTGGGTGTCTGCTAAATTTAGGATCATGGATACAGGACACGAGTTTTAAGTGCTACTGTGGCTGTTATGGTTAGAGCTTAAGCAAAGGTATTCATGCCTGTTAAGAAAGAATGGGCCAATATTCGTATTATTTTCATATGCAAAGGTATAATACAAATGTATTATTTTTTTCAAATATAGATAATTTGAAGTGTTGCATCTATTCATTTTCCATAACTAACTATAATTATAAGCTTAAATACCATGGGACAGCTTACTTTCTGTACTTTGTCGATGTTCTTTACCAAAGAAAAAGAGCAGAGTGTCACTGGAATAGAGATGAGTGAATTGGGTAGAGTATAAGTAAAAAGCAAGTTGGGAATTACCTTAAATATGTCGAACCAGAATGTCATTTTGACAGGATACATAACGCAGATTCCTGAGAGAATACCACTGTGTAGAACAATGCCTCTTAATCTTTGTAGTCGAGATGCCAAGTGCATTGTGGGCCCGCTTCTAACGAATTGTCCATATAAGATCAGGTCTTCTTGCTTAGTTCCATAATTGTTCTTCAAACAATTGTAAACAACCTCTATGTCGTAGTATGTATTGAATTCAGATGGCTAATCACAAGGAAACAACAAGCGAGGTTAGTAGTAGAGTGGAAAGTGTTTAATTATTAGGAAAATAAAGCAATTTTAATGACCAAAGTTGATTTATATTTTCAGGAAACTAAACATTGGATTAATTTTGGGTTCAGGATGCAAGGTTTTTCTCATAATACCTCACTTAATCACACTTTTTATTTTCATTTCTTGACGGTCCAAAATTATGGCTTACCTTGCCAGTCGAGGCTCCATATCCTGAATAGTCATAACTGTAATATAAGCAATAGATCATGTGAATACAATATGCAATATAATAGTACTAAATTAAGCTATTGTCAAAATACTGAAGTTTTCCAGTAATTTGTTCTATCTCAAAAGTCAGATTGTCTATGTTTGGAACGGTGTGTCGATATAACAAAGAAATATAAATGAAAGCATAAAAAGCAAAGATTCACTACTTTTCATGCCATTAGTATTATTTACATTTCTCAAGAGATGATCGTTTTTAAAGACAGTCAATTCTTGCTTTGTAGGTTGGATTGGGTCTGCTGGGAAAAACGAGCCAACTGGGCCAGATGAGTCAACTTGGCAGACGAGCCGAGTGAGGTAGGTGAGTCAACTACAGACGCTATGGTTTGCAGGCATTAGATTACTGTCTCTCAAGGTTCATGCAGAAGACTATTCTCACTCTCAATATCTAATGAATATGCACTCAAGACACAAGCATATAATGCAGGTTATCCTAATAATGTATAAAAAATGGTTTATAAACAAACACTCCCTACATGTGGCATTACAACTTATTTTGTAGGAAACCAGATCAGTGTGGGCTACATTTCTTAAATAATGAGTCGAATGGGTAAATAAATTGGCTAAGCGCAAAACGGGTCAAACAGGTTAGGCTCAAACGTC
>BQNB010175963.1:10000-13107 GCA_026074375.1 Tanacetum coccineum
CGTATGTCAGAAATAACGGGTATATATCTGGTTTAAATGATTGAGACCACATAAATCTTTATCCAAACACCCCTCTATGATCGAAAACAATAAACCCTAACTTAAAATCACTCCAAATCGGCAATTGGAAGCAAGAATCACAAAGATCAACAACAAAACATCAATACTAAACAACAATTGTAAGTGATTTCATCCTATTTTCTCTTGATTCTGAGTCTAGGGCTTCGATTTTGCACTAAAACAAAAATTTGGGGGTTTTGAAATTTCACATGATTTATGCATAATTTAGACTAGATTATAGTAATGTATAACTATTATGCTTCCCATAGATAGTAGGATTGCATAATTGACTAGGTTAGTAAAAATTAAATTTCGACAAAAACCCAAATTATATTTTTTGTTGGGATTAAAATTACTGCTGCTCATGTTTGTGTTAATGCTGCCCAGCTGGATTTAGTACTGCTAGTGAAAATTTGCTAAGTGTTTACTACTGCTAGTACACAGTTACTACTGCTAGTGAATATTAGTACTGCTAGTGAATTTTGTGAGAGAGTTAAAGTTTAATCTCTTTAGTGTCTTACAAATGTGTGATAAAAAGAATAGTGTTCTTTTTAATGACACTGAATGTATTGTTTTATCATCAAACTTTAAGTTAATTGATGAAAGTCAAGTTTTACTTAGAGTTTCTAGAAAGAACAATATGTATAGTGTTGATTTAAAGAACATAGTTCCTAAAGGAGGTTTAACTTGCCTTTTTGCAAAAGCCACATCTGATGAATATAAACTTTGGCATAGAAGGCTAGGTCACTTAAATTTTAAAACCATGAATAAATTGGTTAAGGGAAATCTTGTAAGAGGTTTACCTTCCAAACTTTTTGAAAATGATCAAACCTGTGTTGCTTGTCAAAAGGGAAAACAGCACAGAGCCTCTTGTAAGTCCAAAACAGAGAACTCAATGAGTCTTCCTTTACATTTGTTGCATATGGACTTGTTTGGTCCAACATTTGTAAAAACCCTTATAAAGAAATTGTATTGCCTAGTTGTCACAGATTATTACAGTAGGTTTACATGGGTTTTCTTTCTAGCTACTAAGGATGAGACTAGTGGAATTCTTAAGTCCTTTATAACTGGGATAGAAAATCTAGTAGATCACAAGGTTAAGGTGATTAGATGTGATAATGGAACTGAATTCAAAAACAGAGAAATGAATCAGTTTTGTGAGATGAAAGGTATTTTGAGACAATTTAGTGTAGCTAGAACTCCTCAACAAAATGGAGTTGCTGAGAGGAGGAATAGGACACTAATTGAGGCTGCTAGGACTATGTTAGCTGATTCTAAGTTGCCAACTACTTTTTGGGCAGAAGCAGTTAATACTGCATGTTATGTGCAAAATAGAGTGTTAGTAGTTAAGCCTCATAACAAGACCCCATATGAACTTTTTCATGGTAGAACACCAACTTTAAGTTTTATGAGACCATTTGGGTGTCCTGTTACCATTCTCAATACCATAGAACATTTAGATAAATTTGATGGTAAGGTTAATGAAGGTTTCTTTATTGGATACTCTTTGAATAGTAAAGCCTTTAGAGTATTCAATAGTAGAACAAGGATAGTGGAAGATAACTTGCATATTAGGTTTACTGAGAGTACACCTAATGCTGTAGGTAGTGGACCAGATTGGCTATTTGGTATTGATGCACTAACAAGAACAATGAATTATGAGTCAATTGTTGCAGGTACACAGTCTAATGGTTTTACAGGTACAAAAGCAAGTGATAATGTAGGTCAAGCTAGAAAGGAGACAAAACCTGTTAAGGATTACATTTTGCTACCATTATAGACTATTGATTCACCATATTCTCAAGATCCAAAGAGTTCTCATGATGATGGATCCAAACCTTCAAGTGATGATGAAAAGAAGGTTGATGAAGATCCAAGAAAAGAAAGTGAATGTAATGATCAAGAGAAGGAAGATAATGTTAACAGCACTAACAATGTTAATGCTGCTGGCACAAATAAAGTTAATGCTGTTGGTGGAAAAACAAGCATTGAACTTCCATTTGATCCAAATATGCCTGCTTTGGAAAATGATAGCATATTTGACTTCTCAAGAGATGATGAAGATGATGGTGTAGTGGCTGACATGAACAATTTGGATACAACAATCCAAGTCAGTCCTATTCTAACTACAAGAATTCATAAAGATCATCCTCTTGATCAAGTGATTGGAGATTTGCAATCAGCTACACAAACAAGAAAGATGTCAAAGAATTTGGAGGAACATGGGTTTGTTAGTACTATTCAACAAAGAACAAACCATAAAGACCTTCAAAACTGCTTGTTTGCTTGCTTTTTATCACAAGAAGAACCCAAAAAGGTCATTCATGCATTGAAGGATTCAAGCTAGATAGAGGCTATGTAGGAAGAGCTTCTACAATTCAAGTTACAAAAAGTTTGGACTTTAGTGGATTTACCAAATGGAAAAAGGGCTATAGGCTCTAAATGGGTTTTCAGAAATAAAAAGGATGAAAGGGGAATTGTGATAAGAAATAAAGCAAGATTGGTTGCTCAAGAATACACACAAGAAGAAGGGATTGACTATGATGAAGTCTTTGCCCCTGTTGCAAGAATTGAAGCAATTAGGCTATTTTTAGCTTATGCTTCATTTAAAGATTTTATGGTGTATCAAATGGATGTAAAAAGTGATTTTCTCTATGGAAAGATTAAAGAAGAGGTGTATGTATGTCAACCACCAGGATTTGAAGATCCATACTTTCCTGATAGAGTGTACAAGGTTGAAAAAGCACTGTATTGACTACATCAAGCTCCTAGAGCCTGGTATGAAACCTTGTCAACATATCTGTTGGACAATGGGTTTCAAAGAGGGAAAATTGACAAGACCTTATTCATCAAAAGGCACACAGGTGATATTGTGGATGATATCATCTTTGGTTCAACAAAGAAGGAGCTATGCAATACATTTGAGAAGTTGATGCATGAGAAATTTCATATAACACCTCGTGTTTTAGGGTCATTTACGTCATCAATAAATTCACTAATTATTTTTAGTGTTGTACGCGTTTGCTTTTAAACCGTAAACGTTAAGT
>BQNB010175965.1:0-13107 GCA_026074375.1 Tanacetum coccineum
AGACAACTTGAATCTCGACATCTACTACAAAAAAATGAACGAGAAATAGCTGATGTCAACAATTATATTTTTCTCAGGGGGTTCTTTCAGATTTCAACAACAGAATCAGGGCAGCAGATTTGTATAACAAAGTTAACATAATTAGCAGCGTTGAACGCATAAATTTGGTTAGATTGTTGGATGCATATGCTCAGGACCTCAAAGCATTCTTGTATATGAATACTACCCAACATGAGTCTCGACCGATTTGTTTTTGGTTAGTTTAATATTGGTCAATGATCGTTATTACATATAACTTAATTATAATAGGCCACAATAACCAACAAAAAATTTGAATATTTCGATTTAAGCCTGAGAGATAACACATCTTGTGGCACAAGTTAGGAAAAAAACTCAACATGGTCAAATGTTATTGACATGTCGATTGTCACATTATATTGAGTTATTCACCACTTACCAGGTCAGATTACCTTGAATTAAAATTTGAGAAACTTTGATGTTTTTTCTGCCTAAAAAACATGATTGCTGAAAATAAAATTGGACCAGAGTTAGTTGATTAAGGAGATCCTGAAGTTTATGAAAGTTTTGGTCTTAATGATTTTACAAACTTTATACAGATGCAACAAAAGGAAAGGTCCTAAACTGGGAGAAGAGATTTCATATTCTCATCGGTACGGTAGAAGGCCTCGTCTATCTACATGGCTTTGAGCAATCATACATAGAAAGACAACTTAAATCTCGACATCTACTACAAACATATGAACGAGAAATAGCTGATGTCAACAATTATATTTTTCTCAGGGGATTCTTTCAGATGGATCAGAAATAGCTGTGAAGAGGCTATATTTCAACAACAGATTCAGGGTAGCAGATTTAAGTACTATGCTGGTGGTGAGGTAATGCGCTTGCCTTCTAACACACGAAAACAAGAGCAAAGATGGTATTAAATAACATATATAAATCATTCACTTGAAATTCCTTGGATTTTGTTACATTTTCTTACTAAGCTTTCTTTTTTTTAGACTATAACTATTCACACGATCCGGGATATTGCAGAAAAAGCCGTAAGGCTGTTGGATAAATATGGATACCCCTTTGACAGGTAGATGCTATTTTTTTTAATTTGGCTACGGATTTTACTTCATACATGCATTATTTGTTTATAACTTGGAGCATTAGAATATTAATTGTTGAATTGGGCTACTGATCTCTTAACACACATTTGGCATAAGAGTTTGCTTTATAGGAGTGTTTGGTTGGTATAACAATGACTTTGTGCTCAAGTTTTTAATTGTAATGGATGTCGAATTAAATGAGAAGTAGGATCTTAGTCCATTATGCTTTCGGGTTTGAGCTATAGAAACAAAAATTAGGACACGTGTTCCTTTACCATAAGCCAGCGCTTCTGAAGCAAAAGATCTGCCAAAAACTAATCTCAGTGATCAATACAAGAAAGATTGTTTAAACGTCTCAATCAAGAAAGAGAATAAATGTCCAAGTTTTCTGGAATGGAACCAAGCGAGGTAAGATGAAAAACAAATTTCGTGTATTATCTATTGTAAAATTTGGACGTGCTGATGTTATCTGTTTTTGTAAGCAGGAGAAGATCTGTGAGGTAGGACGAGTAGAAACTATCTGAAATCGAATCCAACAAACCTGTAAGGAAAAAGATTACAGAACCAAAGACTCCTTATCATCGTATGCCTATACTGATGGTAAGTTGATACATCTTTACTTCCTCGATATGAATCATTTATTTTGTGTTATTTGAGCTCTTTTTAGGCATTAGGTTAAACTATTATACCAAAATTATGTGACGAACATACTGTAATCTAAAGACAATCCCTTTTAAACACTACATCTAGCCAGAAACATATTATAATGAATTTTCATCCTAATCGCAACTTACAAACGGCCAAACATAACATTCTAAGACACACCAAGCTAACTAACACCATTTCTAATTCAACCAACTTGTGATCAATGTTTTCGGATAGTTCTGTAGCGGTTCTTGCAGTTGCTTTTATGATTGAGAAAATATATTTGGAATCACAGATATTTACAAAAGAAGAGGAATAGTATATTTCATACTACACCACTTGATTATGTCATAAAAAAGAATCTGTAAATTAAATACTTAAATCATTTTAGGTTCTTATGCTGTCAAGAGATTGGAAAAGACACTCAAGGATAGTAGCTTGAACTTCAAGTATTTCATTGTTGTGAAAGCCACTAAAAGTTGGGATTAGTCCAATAAACTTGAGCAAGGACGATTTGTAACTGTCTACAAGGTTAGTACCTTATACTTTAACTTAGAGGTCATACAATCAGCGGGTTGGTTAAACGGTATATTAAAACATGAGTATCCATTCATGTTTTTGGAGATCGTGTGTACGAGTAAGTGTTGGTTTTGTTTTTCTTGCAGCTATATGTGTGTGTTTGAGGTTGGCAAGATATAGAAAGAATAAGAAGTATAAATTCTGAGTTCGTGTCATCTATAAACACATGTTAGAAGGTTCGCGGGTCAACCGGGCCTTGTGATATAAAAGCTTAGTTAATCTTAAAATATAGCTACCTTTGCGGCTTGAGGAGTTCTTGAAGCAGCACCACAAAATGAAAGGTTCTAAAAAATGTGAAGTAACAAAAGACCATTAGAATTTGCCAATATTTTGATACCGTTATCATTCGCAGAAACAACCACGAGAGCATCAACCTTATTAAAACAGATAAATGGTCTTTAATAGCATGAGTTACAATCTCATATGTATTTTTTTAACCAAAAAAATAATGAGTTCTAATCTCGCCTCAAGCAAGATGTTCAAGATCTATTTTTAGTCTACCCATTTTAATTATAAAACCATTCTGAAATAAATTTACATTACTTAATTCCATTATATCCTTTAACAATTCATATTTATGCTTCTGCATCTATCTTCTACTCCACTATTAGGGTGTGTTTGGCAAGAAGCAAAATGGAGCATTTTGGAGCGGTAAGCGACAAGCGGTAAGCGGTTTGGTTGAAAAGCTTGTTTGGCAACAAAGCAACAAGCGTTTGAATAATGTCTAACCGCTCCATTCTCAAATGCTATTTGAAGAAGCATTTCAGAACTGCTAGGAGCAGTTTGTTGTAAAAATACATTTATACCCTTAAATATAAAATTTATAATTTTTTTAATTGGGTTATATGTCTTTTTCGTAATTTTACACTTTTACTTACAGCTTACAGCTACGTTACCAAACATTTTTTTTAAACAAACAACTACTGCTTACTTGCTTACTGCTCCTGCTAACTGCTCCTGCTTACTGCTACGTGTCGCCAAACATACCCTATATGAAATATAATTCAATGTCACCACTCCATGTTTGTCACGTATTTTTTTAAGCCGAACTTAACTTTAACTTTATATACTACCTCCTTCACTTATTTATTCATCATTCTCATTTGTTTTCTTATATAGTTACAACTAAATAAACTACAAGTCTCTTAAAGGAATGTTCATATAATATACAATTAAAAAAAATATATTAGCTCAAAAAATGTAAACAACAATTACAAGTCATGCCCGCCCATCGGGCGGGCTTAGCCACTAGTATATATATATGATAAAGATCAAATAAAAAGACAAATATCCGTGAGAACGATAAAAATGAATTTTTTTTTTAAGTTTTCAAAAAATTCTGAAAAAATTTCACAAGATCGTGTATGTTGGTGCATGAAAAAGTTGTGAAGGAAGTTTTTTTGAAAGTGGATACTTTTGTCGAAAAAAAATTATGAAAAAAACGTTTGTGCATTAAATCGCTTTTTTGTGCATCAAAAATTCGTTTTTGTACCCAACTTCTTTTGACTTTTGCATCAAAATTTTATTGCGCATCAAACTATAACAAGTTAAAAAAATTGTGCATCAAATTTTATTTTTTTGTGCATTAAAAAAACGTATGAAAACTCAAAATTAGAAAAACTTCCTTTACAAAAGTTTTATGCACCAACATACCTTTTGTGGATTTTTTTTGGAATTTTTTGAGAACTTTTTAAAAAAAAAAGTTTATTTTTATCCTTCTCACGGATATTTGTCTTTTTATTTTAACCTTCCTATATATATATATATATATATATATATATATGTGTGTGTGTGTGTGTGTGTGTGTTCCCTTGCAGATTAAACAAAAAGAACAGACAACGTTAGAGGAAAAGGATCCATCACTTTCGTAAGCGAAGTGGAGGAAACAAATGGTTGTAAGGCTGCCTAAACTCTTTGAAATTATTCTGTTCTTTTAGTAAATCAAGCGATCAATCGCTACAAAAGAGGAATTTATGCATACTATATTCTCAAGCCACCTGGAAATTATGAACCAAAGTAAGCACAGTTGTCACTATACATCAGATGAATATTAGTCCATCGGATAAGAAAAAGCCTTTTCAACTCAACATGAGACAATTTCCTGTATCGTTTTGTTTTGCCATGACAATTAACAAAAGTCAAGGACAAACTTTATCTAAGGTTGGTTTATATTTGGAACGACCAGTTTTTTTTGCACGGACAACTCTATGTGGCTGTATCAAAAGTAAAGAGCAAAAAAGGTCTAAATGTGTGAGATCTAAGGTGTTATGTTGTGATAAAGATGACAATTATTGCAATTACACAACCATGTTGTTTTTAAAGAAGTCCTTCATCAACTTTGAGTTTAATCATTTTTCATTAGCCTTTTTGTAATGACTATATTAATTATTTTTTCTATTACTACGTTAGCTCATAATAAATTATACTATGTTATATCATATTTATTCTTTGCTACATCAATGTTTTACGATATTATCTTATAAACTCTCTTGCTAATTATCCAAATGATACGCAATAACTGAAACAACCAAAAATAATAACGAACAAGTATCAAAATATAAATGTTTCTTCGAACAATACCTTAAAGCTCTCCGTCCAACAAGCGAGCTTTAAAACTAGTATAATAAATATCACAAATTTAAAAAAGTATTAACATTAAGTGACATGTAAAAATTAAATTTTTAGTTCATTTAATGATTTTAAACTTATGTCATTATGACACAAGTTAGAAAAACCAGAATTATCCCATTGTATAATTAGTGATAAAATCATCACACATCAATTTTACGCCTACTTAAGTTATACGAGTAGTTTATATCAATGATAAGATCATGTTTATATCAATGATAGAATCTTCACAATTAAGTGTAAATCTCTATTACTATTTGTCATTGTTTAATAGTTTAAATCACACTAGTGTCATGTAAAATGATTGGTAACTTCGATTTTTAATTCTTTGAGATCACTTTAAAAGAAAGTGACAAAAAAATTCATCACACTACAAACGAATAATTCTTTTTATTTTCTACCTTCGTAAAACCTTAGAAAATTAACACTCATCTCATAAACAAACCAAACTCATTTTGAAAGTTGAGACAAACCAAATTTACTTGAAATAAAACCAAAAAATATCAAGCGGCCAAGTGACCCGAGTTAAACGGTTCATCGATCACTACTTGAAATTTTAAGTTTCCTATTTAATTTTTTATAATAAAAAATGGGATAAATATCTAAATAACATGCTCAACTTAATCATTTCATTAACGGAACAACGTAACTTCACTTTATTCATACCAATATTTACATTGTCAGAAAAAAGTATTCCCCATACACATAAAACCTTAAACTTAGTTATACTGATCATGAAATCTGGCAAGCCAACGTATCCTCAAGCATTCACAATCATTCCACCTGCCAAAAAAAAATAAAAGAATCAATCACAGCCCCAATATATGTACCAAAACATTTCGTCAAAACATTACTATAGTGACTAAAAGTATACCATTAGGATGGAGCACTTGGCCCGTGTAGTAAGAAGAGTCATCACAGGCCAAAAACACAAACGATGGTGCAATTTCATAAGGCTGCCCAGCTCGATTCATCGGGCACTCTGAACCGAACTTCGATGTCTTCTCTTCGTGAAAAGAAGCCGGGATCAGAGGCGTCCAGATTGGTCCTGGTGCCACTCCATTTACGCGAATGTTCTTCTCTGCAAGTTGTAGTGCTAGAGCTCTAATGAAGGACACAATGGCTCCTTTTGTTGAGGTGTAGTCTATCAATGTAGTGTTCCCTTTGTACGCATTGACTGATGTTGTACAGATGATGCTGCTTCCTTCTTTCATGTGCTTGAGTGCATGCCTGCACGTGGGATTTACATGCAACAAATTAAATCATGCATGAAGAGATTCTACGTTCTACAAGTGAAAGCACTGATAAGTGTCTGCTGTAACTTGATAAGGGGTCGCTAAAATTACTAAAATGTCGCTAGAATGTCACAAGGGTTGTCGCTAACATATCACTAAAAGTAGCACCTAATCTGTCAGCTAAATCTCTAAAATGTCACCAGAATTTTGACTAATGTGACAGCCTTATTGTCACCAATGTCTTCGCTAAAAAGACGCCAAAAGTGTTGCTATAGGTTCGTTAAAACAGTGTGCAAATAGAAACCTACAATTAACTCCAGTTTTTATGAAGTGTCAGCAGACTGGTGACGCTACTAAATGTTACTCAATATCAAATACTCATCACTAAAAAGCAAATTTCTTTTTTTTACCTTGTCAAGAAAAAGTGGGAGTAAATATTGGTCCTAAACACTCTATCAAGCCATTTTTCATCAATCTCTTCAACACTTTTGGAAGTATACTGCTCAGCTGCATTATTCACCAAGATATCAATCCTTCCATATTTTCCAACCACTTCATCAACCACTTGTTTGCAATTTTCGTCGTATCCCAAATCTGTCGCGACAGCAATCGGGTCTTGTGAGTCTTTTGTTTTTGCTTCGTTGATGAGCTTTAAAGTGTCGGCTGCGTCTTTGTCTTCTCGACCTTTCACGTATGTGAAGGCTATAGTTGCACCTTCTTTTGCAAAGTAGACGACAACTGCTCTACCAATGCCGGAGTCTCCTCCTGTCACTAATGCCACCTTTCCCTGCATGGAGTTCATGTGTCGAACGTAAATAAAACTTGAAATTACATAAACTAATTATAATTCTTTTTGTAGAAATTAACATTAATTAACAATTAACAAATATATCTAAATGTCAATTAGAACCAACCAACTTCACCATTTTTTGCATATAGTTCTTTTTGAACATTGGTTTAGAATGTTAACTTTTTATTATTTTTATGACTTGCTAAGGAGATATCAAAATAACGAGACTATATAACCAAAAAATTAGCAAATATAATAATATAAGTTCGACTTGCAATAGAACCATGCATAGGGAGCCGGTATATAAAGGGAAAAAATTGATGATGTTTAGATGTTAAAATATTAAAAATGAAAAAGTTGGATCCAAATGGATTAAGAATAACTGAAAAACAAACGTTAAAACATGGATTTATAGGAAAGAATTATAACATTACTCTGAGCTTATCAGCAGGCTTGTAATTAGGGTTGATAAATTGAGGGTTTGGATCCATTTTATGTTCAATTCCTGGTTGTCTTTCTTGTTTTTGTGGTGGAAATTGGTGAGCCATTTTCGCAAACAAGATTTTTCAGAAAAAAACTGATATGGTTGAAAACAAAGTGAGATTTGATGAATGAAAGAAGTACTATGATGGGTGAAAAATGACACGTGGATGTACACGTGGCGGTCTTAGCTTAAGTTTTGAGAGATGCTTGACCGAGTTGATGAGATGAGATAGAAGTGGGAATAGTATATGTGTCACTCTCTATGTTCCAGAAAAGTAACGTATAGTGAAATGAAAAAGAATATTTCATCTTCATAAATTATTAGAGGTTGATATTTAATAACAAAATTGAAAGTTATAAATAGCGTGAGTCGTGATGTGGCGGCATAATCAAATCTTATATTTTAGTAGTTATGATGAAGTCTTTGTGTTTTTAAGGCTTGACTTAAGGTGAAACAAAATATGAAAATATTTATATATTTATATCATATCATATTATATATATATATATATATATATATATATATATATATATATATATATATATATATACAGACAAGCGTTCATTTGAGAAGTCTAATTTTTGTGAGAAGAAAAGAAGGGATCCTAACCCTCCATTAACCTCTCCTTTTTTAGATCTAATGGTTTAGATTGGATTAAAATTCGTACTAATTTTACACTAAATAAAGCGGAGGGTCCTTTTTGTAATTTCACACTAAAAAACCATAGGGGTCTCGTTGAAATTCCTCATTTGTTACGTACCATCCCAAATTAACTCGACTTCTCTCTCCCTCTCACATCTGCAGACACACACACGAACATACACTCATCAAACACACCTAATCTCCGGTGGTTATCCGCCATTGAAGCACCTTCGAAATGTGCCCGATCATGCTCTAAAAAAGGTTATTAGGTCAAAGTTGATCGCCATCCACTGTTGCAATTTGAAGGTTATTAGGTCAAAATTGATCCGTATGAAGGTTAACATCTAACACTCTTATCAATCAGATGTTTGTATTCGATGTTAAAAAAAGAATATTATTGTTTTTATCTGATGTGTGCTCTTATCAGTAAGATGTTTGGTGAAATGTGTATAGTTTTTCTTTAGATGTGAATATAGATGTAGATGAATGTGTGAATGTACCTTTGATGCTGGTTTGTTAATGCACATCAAGTGTTTGATGAAATGTATAGTTTTTCTTCGGATGTGAATATATATGTAGATGAATGTATCTTTAATTTCGGCGTTGAATTATTATGCATTTGAAGTTATTATGATTGTTCACATTGTAAATATGTCACATGTGAAAGTATAGATTACGAATTAGGTCTTGATTGTTATAAGCGACTTAATTAGTTTGCGTAAAGTAGAATATATCAGATATTGAGTTTATTAAGAGTATCTTCGCGCGTGAAAATATAGGAGATATTTTTCTTCACCCGTGAAAAGTTTAGTAAAAGCATCTTCACGCGTGAAAATATAGGAGATATTTTTCTTCACCAGTGAAATGTTTAGTAAAAGCATCTTCACATGTGAAAATATAGAAGATATTTTTCTTCACCCGTGAAAAGTTTAGTAAAAGCATCTTCACGCGTGAAAATATAGGAGATATTTTTCCTTCACCAGTGAAAAGTTTAGTAAAAGCATCTTCACGTGTGGAATATTTTAGAGTATATTTTTTCTTCACCGTGAGTATTTTGATCTTTGGTTCTTTGTGGAAGTCCCCTACAGGATAATCTCGCCTACAAAATAAGCTAGGAACCAAAGTTTGTCAAGTGAGTTTTATGAGCATCTTTTTTCGTGTTTGAATAAAGCTTTACCAATGGAAAAGAAAAGAGAATTTTGGAAGGGAGATGATTTACATACCACTAAATTTACTTGATACACCACCTACATCACTAAAAATGCTTTTGTCATAGTCAACCATTTCAGGACACCTTGTTTGTCCTAAAGACATATATCATATTGAGTTAACTATGTCCTGCTGTTTTCGTATTTTTATGGTATCACTTGCACTAAAATAACAAATGATGTACTACTCATCTACTCTTTCACGCATTTTAAATTCAGTCATTGTAAGCTCACTTGAGTTTGCATTTAAAATTTCTTAAATACTCCCTCCGTCCCATATTAAGTGTCCATTTTTGACTTTTTGAATTCTTTTTCCATAAACTTTGACCGTAAATATTTTTCTTTATGTTATATAATGCTTACTGAAAATTATACCAATGAAAAATACATTCGAAAAACTCAATACCATCTATAAATTTCAATATTATCATAAAACCTACTACTAATAATAAGTTTCAAGTATAATAAAAAAGACATATAAAATTAAAAATTACCAAACACATTTCTTCTTCTACTATGTCACTCGCGCCCCCACACGCTCCTCCCCGCTCCCTTTATTATTATATTTTTGTCCACAACATTAATATTTACTCCATGTTCATTATCGAAATATCAGAACAAGTATAGTGAAATAGTACTCTCACTCAAAACTTTTTCTATAAATATATCTCCATAAACTTAAAATTCATCAACAAAAAAAATTAATTATACTACTAACCATTAATTATTTGAAAATATCAACTGAAGGTTGAAATCTAAGACAGAGGATATGGTGTAATTCTCCTGTATGATCCAGAGAGAGATGACTCCCAGCTCCAAATATACGAGAAGTTTGACCTATGATCGATCTCGCTGAGATCTAACCCTCGCTCCTCTCCCCTCACCACCCCCCTATCACACTCTTCTCTAAACTATGATCAGAGAGCGATCAGCAAGATAATATTCTCTACATCCTCGCGCCACTCATCCCCCAATAGGATATGCTACCTCTCGTTTATAAATCTATTTGGGTCAGAGTTCTTGACTGATCTTTTTTTTATCACTATATAGTTGTGTCTCCTCGCTCTGGAGGTCGGTTGAGTCGCTTCGTACAGAGCATTTGGAACCAGTGACTATGAGCTTTGAATAGCGTTAAGATGCCAATATATGTATTGGAGTAAGATAGAGAAGTTGGAAGATACTCGGTCTTTCATTGTAGTGTCAGGTGCAATATGGAGAGAGAGAGAGATAGAGCAGAGAGAGATATAGATATTTAGCCTTGTGTGATTTTCATGTGGGACTCACGGGAAACTAATATATTTATGAAGAGTATATTAAGAAGGAGCAAACTAGAGACAGAGATAGATAGAGTGTATTGCTTCTGTTGATGGTACATAAAGTACCAGTAAATCCTGACGCTTAAGAGCAGGTTATTCTAATCATTACCAAAATACTTTTATATAAAATTGGATAATTAGACTTAATCCAAAAACTAATAATCACTAAAATTTAGAACATAAATGTTGTTTAATTCATAGTGACAAGCAAATTGCCACGCTCTCTGTAATTGATAATATGCTAAGTGTCATACTCCACAACAATCATATCGCCACCCCCCAGAGAGAGAGATATACCAAACCTCCAAATTTTATTCCACTGGCCGGAAATACGGTGCCTCTAGGTAACCCAAGCAGACGAACTACTGTGTGTGTGTTATCCTCCTTCCACATAACAGATGAGTCCTCGCACTCCTCAATGGGTCGCTTGAATTTGAAGGGTTGTTCGAGAAGAATATGTATATATATAGAAGTAATGTTATCTCTCACATCCCGGGAATATCCACACGCCTCCCACCCGCGAACTGCAAAGGCTTGTGATGCCCAGGATGTGATAATTTGTAGAACACGGGTTCTTGAGTAGTCTTGACGGGAAAGATGTAAACATTCCAGATTGCATCACTTGGGCTCGTCTAAATTATTATTCTCACTCTTCATATGATGTTGTCTTCGCGGCCATATTCTGTTTTATATTCTTATGTTTATTTCATGGATATCATACCAGCTAGGTTTGAAGATTACTTTGCTAATGTATGAAGCAATTGATCTCTTCACATTCTGAAGATGCGGCGACCAGTATGGAGCTCCATTATTGGTTCAGCCACAAAATGTTTCCAGTCCATTGGAGTTTCTCTGTCTCTGGAACTTGACCCATGTTAACTTGTTTTGGCGGATGATCTTATTCACTTAGTGCTGAGCCCTTCAGAATTCTATTACTGATTGGGCCACGAATCTAAGAATTGTCTGAGGCTATTGATCAGGTCATTGTCCCAGACTTTCAACCAAAACAAGGTGCCAAAATTGAGACAGATGAGAATGTTACCAATTTATCATCTCTGCCATCTATAGATGACGTGCAGTTATTGATGAATTAATCAAGAAGACTGGAGGGAGCCGTAGAAAGATTCTTTCATTGGTTTTGTCATGAATGAACTATCCAGTTTGAGAAGGTTCTGACCTTACCGTTTTTATATCTTTATTTTTACAGTGGTTCAAAATTAAAATCTAATATTGATGTTTTATTGCATATTATAGGATGATGACACAAATTACCACATGGATTTCATAGCCGGACTAGCTAACATGAGAGCAAGGAATTACAGCATTCTAGATGTTGACAAACTGAGAGCCAAAAATAGTTGGAAGAATCATCTGACAATTGCCACGTCAACAGCAATGGCCACCGGTTGGGTCTGTCTTAAGCTCTACAAGGTTTATTGACGGGGGCTGCCAAAGTGGAAGACCATCTTAAACATTTGCGAACCTGGCACTCCCGATTTATTTTTGGCTGAGCCGGGAGGGTCCCACCAAAAGTAATCACGCATCAGGACCTGAGCTGGACTTTGTTGGGACAATGGAACAATTTAAGGGGCAACCCAACGCTAAGGGAACTTATCAAATGGCTATGCAAATAAGGACTTGATGCTTATAGCATTTCATGTGGAAGTTGTTTGTTGTTCAACAGCATGTTCTCTAGGCACAATGAGCGAATGGATAAGAAGGTGGTGGATTTGGCTCGGGATGTAGCTAAGATGGAGATCCCGTCTTACCTTCGTCACCTGGATCTGATGGTGGCTTGTGAAGATGAAGAGGAGAATGACATTGACATCTCTCAGGTATCTGTATACTTCCGTTAAACCGACAGGTCCACATTTGCATAGCAAAAGTGGGAATAATTGAAGATGGTTTTCCTGTATTGCTGCAATGATAGCGATAAAAGTATTTAATGAACAAATAGTACAAGCAATCGTCAAACTAAACACCGATTACAAATATGTGAATGATGAAAGTGTAAGAATTTAACCTTTTGAAGAGCCCATTTTAACCTAATAACCTCCAAAATAGTGACTGAAAGGTGCTGCTATGGCGGTGTAGTGGTGGTTTGAACGGCGGTGATTGGCGGTGTAGTGGTGGTTATGTCTAATAACCTTTTGATTGACGTGGTTTATTTTTTGATTCAAAGTTGCGATGATTTACAGATTGATTGACGATTACATACTGTGATTATTGCGGTGGTAGTTGGTGGTTGAACGACGGTGATCTGTGCTGTTGTTAGGATCGAAGATGCTTATGTGAAGGTAGTTTATGTTTGAGAGGAAGCAATGTGTTTTCACCTCTGATTGTGAGGTCAGTGTATTTTTTTTTTATATAGTATTTGTGTGAGATAGAGTATTACGAAAATACCCTTTAATGTATAGTTAGTGTAAAGTGTGGATTAATCTAGACCATTAAATTAAAAAAAGAAA
>BQNB010175969.1:0-13107 GCA_026074375.1 Tanacetum coccineum
TATAGATGATCTCGGTGTTGATTGGATTTCTGCTCATAACTTCCTGACACATCTTCAAAAGCTTTCTTCATTCGCTTCTGGTCATCTTAAAGTTTCTGAGTAACTTGCATGTCTTGAGAAAGCTTCTTTTTCTTGCACTTCTGGTCATGTCGAAGTCTTCTGAATATTCTTCTCATTTGTCATCCATGAAATTCTCTCATCTGAATACTTCGGCTTTGATGTGAATTATGCTCTAAACTTCTTGTGCAATATCTAGTTGAGTTTTTACTCCCTCCCAACTAGTAGCGCTTCTATTCGTAACTCATTCCCAAAACAGTCATTCCTGAGATTGATAAGAATTAAGTGCCACTCATCTTGAGTCATTACAACTCCTCCAGCTCGGCCTCAACAGACTTTCCCATGTTGTAAAATCTGTAGGCAAGGAATGATATCAACATCGTCTCACTTAGGAATCATTCCAGTCTTGAAGTACACACTTTATCCCTTTACCGAAGTCGAAACTGTAGCACCAAAATCAATTAAGACCCAGAAATGCACTTTTCTCCCTCCAGGGATGTACCCATTTAAATTGTTTCACCAAAGTCAACTAAGTCCCGAGTGAAAGCAATTTATCCCACTATGTAGTCAAAACGGTAACATCAAAACGGTAACATAAAAAATCAACTAAGTACCGGATGTACACATTTCTCCCTCCAGGATGATGACTAACTGAGGAATCATCCTACACATGTGTACATCGTATGCCAACTGGAACTGCTTACTTAGCTTCATATACCCATGATTGCATAAGCAATATTCTATGAGAAGATGTCGGTACTCTCTTTACAAATCTCTCTTGATAAACCTGATCTAAATCCCCTTATCTATTCTGTAGGCTAATACTGATGACCACTGATGGAGACAACCCGATGAAACAAACCTGAGAATGAAGAAAAATCCCAAGTTTGTGACTTAATCTTGTACTATCCGTGTGATGAAGAACGGTGCAGAGGTAAATCTCTAAGTACCATATACCCGCTCCAAAGTATATAAAAAATACAACACCACCAAAGTATACAAAAATACAACACCTTCTTGAAATCTCCTCAAACTTTACGTGGAGACACTGAGTACTACAATGTAACTCCTTAAAGTGATAGCTATAACCCATGAGTACTACAATGTAACTCCTTACATCAGGTATAACTAGATAAATCAAGTCTTCATCATGAGCCGTATATGCCCGAACAAGTCATCTTTATTGAAGACGAAATAAGTACACTCCCCATGAAATCCTACTTCAATTCTAGATAAGTAACGTCGTACAAAAACCCTGTGGTCATTAAAATTCAATATTAGCCTTTAAGAGTGAAGGTGAATTTCGATACGGATCATTTTTAGTGTAATGTATTGTGTTTGTTGTGATGTTGTTCGTGATTTTTGATGTGTTGTAATTGTTAACGGATATCGGGCTCAATAAATAAAACATAAGCACGGCCCGTCCAAGTAATAAAACCTGGTCTTTTATACTTTTCCCGACATGATAGTGTTTTAATACCTGGCTTAATCCGAAAATACAATTCAAACTTCATCAGTCTAATTGGCACCAACCTCGGCCCAATTGATTTCATTTAAACGCCGGCCAATATCCACCTCAATTTATAATCGCAGTCTAAATCTAAAAAAAATACCAACCCACTATATTTTAGATGAAATTCGGCCCAACCTTTTATTCAGTAACACCGGCTTAATCAACAACCTTGGACTAGCCTATCATACACAAAATTAAAGTTCGGTCCATAGCAAATATGCCAGCCCAAACTAGATTAGGTAGATGCAAGCCCAATGCCGAAATCAACAAGCCCAGCTTACTTTGTGTGAAGTCAGACCTAGTTCTAACACATTAGGGATATATAAGAAACTTATACCTTAATAGTTAGGTAATAAGCAATCCCTAATCAAAAGTAAACGTAGTCATCTCTCAAAACAAAAATAACTCGCCTCCCACATCCTTCCTTATGTCTCCACAGATCCAATCTACATCTAGATCATCATCTTTAAACCGAGAATCACACGCAACCAAGCGTACCCTTTAATTATCTATAGGAAATCAATGGCATATATTCTTTTTCGAACCACACTCAAACGAACCCTTAATTCATATTACAATTGAATTTCTATGAAGAACAAGAAGGTAGAGTTTTCAAGATCTTGCATAAGGTCTCGGGTAGGTGATGTGTTGGTATTTTTTTAATTCGAGTCAAACGAAACAAAGAATGAATGTGACAAATTTGTTATCATCCAGTCTTTATATTCGTATAAAAAAGAGAAGGCCTTGTACTCATCATAGATCTATGATGATTATTCCTTTCGTGTTCTTGATCATTTGATGGTCTTTTACTTAATCGAAACACACGAAAGGATGGGACTGAGATCATTTCATTATACTTTCAGTTTTGAGTCTTGGATAGTTGTTTGGAGATGGTTAAATGATTGTTGTGACGATTAGATTTAGGATATATTATTGGATTTGTTAGATTTGATATGTGACGATGGGATTACTAGGTTAGATGGATTTGTTGATGATTGTTGGAGTTGATAGTGGCTATTGTAGTTGTTTATGGTTTAATATTTCGAGTCAGTCTTGATCTATATCTTTTCTTTGCTCGTTTCTTTTGGACCATGACTCGGTATGGACCGATTTGGCTGACTCATATCACTTGACTGGGTCAACTCGGTAAATACCGAGTTGACTCGGTCTGGGTTTGGTTGTTGTATACTTCGCCTAGGCTGTGGTATACTTCGCCTAAGGCAGATGTATAGTTCGCCCAAGCTTGGCGTATAATTCGCCCAACTTGGGTGGTATAAATCGCCTACCCAAAACTGTATAATTCGCCTTGAGGGCTTGGTATAATTCGCCCACGGTATAGTTCGCCTAATGAGAGGTATAATTTGCCTGAGGTCATTGTGGTCCACAAACAAACAAGACCTAGATCCAGAATTTTCGGATCTGAGTTTTTTTGTCTATTTTTTAGCTGTTTCTATTTTACCCAGAAAATAAGCTCAAGCAAGCAAAGTTACACCAGAATAAGCCACTAAAATAAGTTGAAGGACAAAATAAACCAAAAATAAAGCCACCAGATCTGTCGATAAGTTTTAGGGAGAAAAAGAAGGAGACCCAAAAAAAACTTATCAAAAAACTTGAAATAAGCTTGAAATAGGCTGACAAAAACATACACCAACAATGCTTATGAATAAGCTGTTAAAATAAGCCACTAGGAGAGCAACAGATTCATGACTTTCTTTTGATACACTAAGCCTGATAAAACACTAAAAGGAATGAAACTTTTTGAAAAAAAATCCAACCAATGACATTTTGAGGAAAAAAACTCACGAAATAAGCAAAAAAATAAGCTTTAAAGAAGCTGAACTCACGAAGCAACACCACACAATACAAAACACACCCGGTTAGCTCATGATACCACTTGTTGCATGGATCAAAAACCACCTTATTCAGGGGGTCTTGGTTAATCAAACCATAAAAGATGAACCATGGTTCTTATGAGAGAAAGTAGAGAGAGAAAGGGAATGAACTATGTGTTTTATTAAGATAAGAATGAAGTTTACACAATGATTCAACCAACTCCTCATGGAGAGTCATGAGGGGTATTTATAGCATAACACAAAGCTATTTATACCTCATTTACAATAATAGTCCGTGCGTGTAGCAGTGGGTCTATAGCTAGTCCAATTCAAGTGTAAGACGCCAGCTCTTGTGATTAAAAGCCTCTTGATGCTGTTTAGAAGTTAAGACTGCTAAGGTTAGAATTACTGCTGCTAAGCAAAACTTAATGCTGTTAGTAATCTTACTAAAAAATATGCTAAGTAGTTAGTACTGCTAGTGTAAGTTACTACTGCTAGTGAAGATTGAAGAAAACTTTCCAAGTAGTTAATGCTGCTTGTACACAGTTAGTGCTGCTGGTACAAAAGTTACTACTGTTGGTGTTGAAAGTTAATGATGCTGGTATAAAAGTTACAATTGCTGAAGGATTAAGACTGCTGAAAGAGTTTCTACTGTCAAGGGATGGATAAAGATAAAAGAAAAGATAAAGATTGCTGATGAGATATGTATGAGATATGTTTGTAAAAGATACGTATAAGTTATTTGTTTAAAAGATTATGATAACTTAGGAAAATATTGTAAGCCGATTAGG
Organism: Tanacetum coccineum; assembly: GCA_026074375.1. Lineage (NCBI taxonomy): Eukaryota > Viridiplantae > Streptophyta > Magnoliopsida > Asterales > Asteraceae > Tanacetum > Tanacetum coccineum. Next base: position 4,194 of record BQNB010175969.1, read on the forward strand.
ACTCCTTAGTGTATAAAAGGAGGTCCTAGGGCATAGAGTTAGATAATTTTTTAGAAATCTTTTGTTTTGATATCATTATAGCTTCAAGGTTTTGTAACCCTAATACTAGTGAAGAGTATTCGTATTAATATATTGAAGCTTTTGTTTGTTAATCTGTGTGTTCATCAAAATTATTGTTTCATAAAAGAATTCTTCTTATATTAAAGATTAGATTCCGTATAATCTTTAGTATTATCAAACAAAGTTTCTACTATAGTTGTGTAGGATTTATCTTGCATAACTAAACCTTACACAAGCTAAGGAATTCAAGATCCATTCAAGTGGGATTAACAAGTGGCATCAGAGCTTGTTGCTTTGAGAAACTTTGCTAAGAAGACATGGATCAAGACTCAATACATATGGTGGCTGCATCAAAAGTGCCTATGCTCAAACCAGGTGAGTATGAGCTTTAGAGGATGAGGATGGAATAGTACATCCAGATGGTTGACTATGCTCTATGGGAGGTCATAGAGAATGGAAACACTGCACCAAAAACAACACTTGTGGAAGGTGTTGAGAAAGTAATACCTCCTACAACTGCTAAAGAAAAGACACAAAGGAGGTTAGAGTTGAAGGAAAGAAGCAATTTATTGATGGGCATCCCTAATGAACATCAATTGGAGTTTAACTTCATCAAAGATGCCAAGTCAATGCTGCAGGCTATTGAGAAGAGGTTTGGAGGGAATGCTGCTACTAAAAAGACTCAGAGGAATCTTCTAAAGCAACAGTATGAAAATTTTACTGCATCTAGCTCAGAGGTGTTAGATCAAACCTTTGATAGGCTTCAAAAGCTTATCAGTCAGTTAGAGATCCATGGTGAAACTATCTCACAAGAAGATGTGAATCAGAAGTTCTTAAGAAGTCTATCACCAGAATAGAACACACATACCATTGTGTAGAGGAACAAGCCTGACATAGATACATTAAGCTTGGATGATCTTTACAACAATTTAAAGATCTATGAACAAGAGGTCAAAGGGACATCAAGCTCAAGTACAAACATAGAAAACGTAGCCTTTGTGTTCTCAAACCGCATCAGCAGTACAAATGAAGCAGTTAATATTGCTCATGGTGTTATAACTGTTAGCACTCAAGCTACTGTTGTTAACTCAACAACAATTGACAATTTGAGTGATGCTGTCATCTATGCTTTCTTTGCAAGTCAACCAAATAGTCCACAACTTGACAATGAGGACCTGTAACAAATTAATCCTGATGATTTAGAAGAGATGGACTTGAGGTGGCAGATGGCTATGCTAACAATGAGGGCAAGGAGATTCTTGAAGAACACTGGAAGAAAGCTTACTATGAATGGTACTAAAACTATTGGGTTTGATAAGTCCAAGGTGGAGTGTTACAACTGCCACAAAAAGGGACACTTTACAAGGGAGTGCAGGGCTCTAAGGAACCAAGAAAACATGAACAGGGAAAACACAAGAAGAGGTGTGTTAGTGGAGACAACTACTTCTAATGCTTTGATCTCATGCGATGGTCTTGGTGATTATGATTGGAGTGATCAAGCAGAAGAAGGTCCAACTAACTTTGCACTTATGGCTTACTCTTCTACAAGTTCTAACTCTGAGGATATCTACTTCTACTGATTCAAACTGTCTATCATCTTGTATTGAAAATGTTAAATTCTTAAAGAAACAAAAGAACAACTGTTAAAAGACTTAAAGACAGACTAAGTTGAAATGATAATGCTTATAAAAAGGTTTAAATCTGGAGAAGCAAAACAATCTAGTTTATAAGAAAAAATAAGTCTGTTTATAAGGAAGATATCAAGGTCTTAAAATGTGAGATTTACTTAAGAGAAGTAGCCATTAAAGAGCTTAGAAGAAAGTTGGAATTGGATTAAAAACAAAAGGAAATTCAGCTAACAGTAGAAAATTTTGAGAATTCATCTAAAAACTTAAGTAAACTACTAGATTATCAGATAGTTGATAGCCCAAAATAGGTTTAGGGTATAATGCTATTCCACCTCCCTATACAGGTTACTTTATGCCTCCAAAACATGATTTGTCTGGTCTAGAAGAGTTTGTGAATGAGCCTATAGTTAGTGAGCCTACAATTAAGAAGCATATAGTTGAGACTAGTGAAGCTAAGTTTAGTGCAGACAATTCTAAAGTAGTTAAGAAGAATAATGGTGCTTCAATTATTGAGGAGTAGGTGTCTGATAGTGAGGAAGAAGATGTGCCTCAGGCTAAGAAAGAGAAGAAAACAGTTAAGTCTAGTTTTGCTAAAATAGAGTTTGTTAAATATAAAGAGCAAGTAAAATATCCTAGGAAAACTGTTAATCATGATAATCAAAATAGGCAAAACACAAAGAGTCCTAGAGGAAACCAAAGAAACTAGAATAATATGATGTCTCAAAGATTAGGAAGTAATTTTGAGATGATTAACAAAGCCTGCTATATGTGTGGAAGTTTTGATCACCTGCAGTATGATTGTGATTACCAACATAGACAGTTTAATAATAAAAAAATGGTAAAACCAGTGTGGAACTACACTCAAAGGGTGAATCACTAGAATTTTTCTAGAATGACTTACCCTAGTCCTAAAAGAAACATGGTTCCAAAAGCAGTATTAATGAGGTCTGGCCTAGTATCACTTACTACTGCTAGACCAGTTAATACTGCTCAACCCAAAATAATAGTGAATAGTGCAAGACCAATGATAAATGTTTTTAATAAAGCATATTCAACTGATAGAAGGCCCATTAACAACAAAATAGCAACTAAAAATAGTAATAAGTGTTGTGAAACAACGGCCTAATAGCAACACATATAACCGATGAATGGAAGAAGAAATTAGAGAGAATCGAGACTAATATATTTCATTGGCATTGATCAATTACAACTGCATACAAGTCCATATATATAAGTCTCTAATCATCCATACATTAAGTACAAACATTATTGAGCCATAATGTTAAAACGTTACGGAATATGGATAGCCACATAATAAATAAATATTTATAACAATCCCTCTTGGTTGTCCATCATTAGTTCTCATACGCTTAGATGTGTTACGTCGTTAAAAACCTTGCTTGGAGAAGCCCTGTGGGAAAAAACCATAGCTAAGGAAAAAAGAGTGCAACACGTATATTCTCCCTCTAACGTATATTCTCCCTCTGATGATTAGATCATTTAAGTTTATTGAGTCTTTGCATTTTAGTGTCATGAACCAACTTCTTAAATGTTGTAGTAGGAAGTGCCTTGGTAAATAAGTCTGCTAGGTTGTCACTTGAACGAACCTTTTGAACAATAATACACCATCTTATGCCAAGTTCCTAGGTGAGAAAGAACTTTGGTTAGAATATGCTTGAATAGATCAACCTTTGTGTATACGTCCTAAAGTCTGAGCACAAGCATGCTGCATTATCTTCATGTACAACTGTTAGAGCCTCTTGGCTTAAAGAAATCCCACATGATTCACGAATATGTTGTATCGTACTTCTCAACCATACGCATTCCTGACTCACTTCATGGATGGCGAAGATCTTTACGTGATTCGATGAAGTGGCACTCATTGTTTGCTTTACGGAACGCCATGAAATAGAAAACATTCAAAAACTTATGAAAACTTATCTCAGTTTTGCGATCGACCAGTATGGGGATCAGGACATATTATCCTGCATTGTAAAACAACTAGATTTTCTTTCGGTTTAGGTTAGTATAATATAAACCTATTATTTGTACCTTGAGGTAGCGAAATATTTGTTTCACCCCACTCCAAGTCTTCTTGTTGGACACGATCTATACCTTGCCAATAAGATCAACGAAAATGATATATCGAGTCTTGTATGACTCGTAAGAAATAACAATGCCCCCATGGCACTTAAGTAAGGTACTTATGGACCAAGAATTTCCTCGTCGTCATTTGTAGGTGTAAAATGACATTTCAGCCATTTAGGGTCCTTACAGCCAACGGGGTGCATGGCAATAGATGGGATAAAATCTTTACCAATTTGATACGTATACGCCAATTTTAGTGAATGAGGATTCTATTTAGATGTTCAATTTCTAATCCAGAACAAAAATTGTTTTTCCAAGGTCTTTCATCTTAAATTCTTTCTTTAAGCATTCAACTGCCTTTGTAACCTCCCGTGGAGTTTTGATAATATTCAAATCATCAACATACACAACAATTATGAAATATTAATGTTCAGATCTTTTTTAAATAATAGAAATATAAAATCCTTTTGCTATCCTTAATTTAATAAATATTCATTAGGCCCGATTGTTACCACATATGGCCCAAAACATGATTAATTCCACTACTATTCAAAAGTAGTGTTTATCGAGAACCTTTATTATATGTTTTTATGCATTTTATATCATGTAATCAAATCTCTACATCACATGAGGCTCTTTTCATTTATCTTTTTTGACGTAAATTATTTAGGTTGTCACATTGTCAGACTTAAACAATATTAAACTACATTATTGGATCCACCACATGTGAACATGTATCTACATGATAATTTCCAAGTCTTTGAGAAAATATACGTGTGCCATCACTTGTATCTTATGCATAATTTAATTTTGCTTTCTCATAAAGACCAATGCATATCCAATAAGATTTATACATTTATGTATATAGACTGTAAGTCTCAAACACATGTCTCATCGCAAGAGACTTCAATTATTCATTACTTACTTGCGTCATTAGATTTTTGGCCATTCATTCTGCCATCCTCACATTCACTTTAGCGCTATATTAATTATTTACATTATCATCATGCACGTTATCATATATATATCTATCGACGTCGATTCATTTCTTTTCAATTCCGCATTCCACTAGACATTGCATTATATCATTTATTGAGATCTCATAGTTTTTTCACGTACCTAGGGTTTTTCAATTACCTTCATGTCTAGTGTCTCTTTAGAAGACTATTATGGTGTCTTTATAACCTCGATTCGACCATCTTAATTTTCTTGCTCCATTTTATCTATTAATTCGAGGATTTTAATTGGAATCGATTAGTCTATCACGTTGCATATATGCCATAGACTCACTACCACTTTATTGGTTTTACTACTGGGACAAACATTGTAATTAGAGCATTAGCAGTGTATATATGATCTAGTCACTTCATTTAGGTTACTTAACTTGTCTGGCAATTACTAGATCTGGAATTTAAATTTTCCCTTGAACTTGAAGTTCATATTCATTAGTATGAGGACCAACATTTATATTTTCTTAATTCATTCAAAATTCCCTGCTGCTCATTCTCCTCCTGAATGAATTATCACTCTTAACATCCTGTTTTATGCATTGTGGTAGATTTAATATAAATTGCACATTTACAATATGGTTTGTGACCAAAAACCATTATAACGGGTATGATTCATTATAAAGTGTTGGCAAGATGCGAATTCATATGTTATAACATGCCCCATAAACTAAAAGTTTTGTTTTCATATTTATTGGCTTTACAATCAACTGAAGACATTTATAAACGTTTCAACAAAAGCAATTCGTGTATGAACCATGTGCATTATCATGAGGCTAACATATTATTCCAATAATCGCCCAAATACTTGAATGTGTTCACCAATTACCTCAATAATATAATTTGGGAAAACTGTGCTCGTATTTTATAAGTCGAGCCATTAATCACGTAAATTTTAAGTTGCACATTTGATGATCATTTTAACGATGCATCGATTTTATAACTCAAAATGATCCATATGTCGGATGTATATGCCTACATACATCCTCTTTATAAGATATCCAAAATTATATCAGACAACGTCCTTACTTTAATTTGGCGATGATAGATGAACAGTTAACTTTCAATGAGAACAATCAAATCTATCTTTCAAGAAACTTATGATTCTTATATACATTTTGCATCATCATTGACTCGAGATGGTCTAACCGGTCATGCCACATAATAAAATAATTTTTCCATATAGACTTCTTGTTTATGGCCACTTGTGCTTCAACCACACTTTACTTTATGTGAAATCTTAGCACATAAACAACTAGTTTATGACCACATCTGCTCAGTTGAACTTGACTTTATGTTAAAGTTAAATAATATGAAGAAATTAATATATGATCACATTTGTACTTATGTTTCTTCAATCGAGTTTATATAAACACTTTTATGGCTCCCACATTAGCCTATAACATTATTTAACACGAAACACATCTTATATATTTTGTTCTTAAAGAAATAAAACTACATGATACACATAACATAATAACGTTATGGTATCAATTACTCTTACATGCATAAGGATAATCTCGTTGCGTACATATACACCATCATGCAGCTAATAAAGTCTTGTAACTTAGAAACACCAGTTAACATAACCATGCAATCTTATTCTTATACATGGTATCTCCATTATCCTTAAGAATCCTAGCAATAAATTTCAACATTCACTTTATATTTGGTTATACAGCTTTTTCTAGGAGGGCTTGTCAATAAATTTTGACATTTACACAAAAAGATGATTCTCATATTAGGTGTAGTGTTATCTGTTAGAGAGCGGCTTAAATGTTACTTTATGAAAAGTCTGTTATTTTATTTATCCGCATGAAAATAATAGTCCAAAACACATGAGCACACAATTTTCATATAAAAAGTTTCTTTTGTATCTTTGTGTGCTTTAGATGTTTCCAAGCTATGCATTAGGGAGAGGCCTTGTAAATCATGTAGCTAACTCTTTGTAGTTGTGTCAAAGCCATCAAATCATATTTTACATGATCGAATATTAAGGTTTATTGGCATATAAAACCAGAATTCATACTATTTAATTTTTGATATAGGCAACTAATTATTATACTAACAAAGATTAAGTGTCAAACCCATAAAATCTTAAAGCTTAAATAACATGTCAAGAGTGCAAACCAAGGCTTTAGTCCAACAATTCAAAATTTTGTTTGACAAGACCATATCAACAACAACAAGTTCAATATCTATAGTATTATGCAAATTCAACACTTAAACATCGTTAGTGTGTGCTACAACTTCTAAGTAATCAAGATTTCATTCAATCATATTAACTAGTATGCTAGTCTGATAATATTACCTTTTTTCACTCAAATACTTCTAATCCATAAAATGTATCATAGTATGAGATCAACTGTAACACCCCTAAAATGGGCCACAACGGAATATGATGTTCCGGGGGTATTACTTCATAGATCAATAACACAAGATATGAGAACGACCTCTATAGGAGTCATTTAGAAACTGCTACATTAGATTTAATAAATGGTTCGTTACAAAAGCTCATGGGCTTAACTTGTTTAACTTAAAAAAGTAAAGATTTCACAACATAACAATATCCCAAAATGTAATGCATGCAAATCTTTATGATAATATGACTTCAAAAGACGACCATCCAATGTATCCATGACTTGCACCTTATTGACCTGAGAAAACATGTTTAAACTGTCAACAATAATGTTGGTGAATTTATAGGTTTATAAATTTAATGAAGCGGATAGCAAGATTTCCCTGTAATAAAGTAACAAATACAGTATCACAAAAATGTATTACGAAATGCACTAAGCTCATGACACCGAAGCTAAACAATGTATGTATATTAAATACATATAAATAACTTTTCCCAATGTAGATGTTCAACCCGTAAGTCCAAATGGTATACGTTCGACGTTTCCGGCCAACCGGTAAACTAGCAAGCGCTACTTGCCCGAACAGGGATGTTAATCCCAAATAGATCTATTCATAACATTCGTGCTTACAATCCAATAATTAACAGTTCATGATGATGGGCATAGTGGGTTATAGCTACTTAGGCAAACTCGTAATATTTGAAATAAAAGGTACTTGCATCCATTTTGTAAAACAAACATGATCTCATCCCCGAGATTTGATAAATGATAGAAAAGTATAAGATGGGGACTATAAACTCACATCAAGTAACGATAACGTAGAAGCAAGGTAGTGGCACAAAAAATGATGCAAAAGACTTTATCCGCAACCTATGAATAAATAATACACATTCACTAACCGGAAAAATAATAACATAAATACTTGCAATCTCGTCCCTAGTGTGTGCTTGAACTATATTTGAAATAATGATATTTGAAAACAATTTCTCGTTTTAATATGGTCGACTTTATCGGGTCACGCGGTCAAAATATAAGTATATAATTTACGACTTCGGACTTTTAAGAAACTAGGTCGTATATACTTTAAAATATTAGTTTAGGTCAGTCCTTGGTTCCGTCTCTAAGTATGTTAAATAATTAGACGAAACATTGACGTTACTATTTGAGTTAAGCGTACATATTACTAAGTTTTAACATGAGACGACTTAGAGTTTTACAATTAATTTACGGGTTCGTTAGTTGACGATATTGAAAAGTAAAAGTATATTTGAAATCTCAGCTGGATAGTCTACAACTTTCGTTAAGTAAGTTTTGTCTAAAATGGTCGTTTAACGTGTTAAAAACGAGGCTAAACATGCGTGGGTCGCAAGGGCAGTTTTATACTTAGAAAATAAATGTGTTATTTCAGCCTATCTCGTTTGCGTGGTCAGAGTTTTAAGGTCAGATCGTGGTTTCGTTACTTAACGTTGGAACAAAATAAAAAATACCTTAATAATCTATGGCCTACTGGCTATTATTTATCCTTTATAAACTTTGTGTGACGGGGTCGTTATCTAGGTCAAAACGTGGTCAAAAGATGGGGGCGTGCGTTGGGCAGACCTGGCTGAGTGCACACAAGGTGTTCGACAGACTGTCGACACTTGTGACAAACAACCAAAAGTATACGCGAATTGCGAGCAGAATACTAAACGAAAAAGGGTGGTTTTCATTCTAAACTAAAGTTGATACATCAGGCTTTATATAACAAAACTTAGTTCGTCATTTCCCTTGG
>BQNB010175973.1:0-13106 GCA_026074375.1 Tanacetum coccineum
GTATATGTTAGTACTGCTAGAGTAAAGTTAGTATTGCTGGTGAAGATTGAAAAAAATATTCTAAGTAGTTACTACTGCTTGTACACAGTTAATGCTGTTGGTGTATAAGTTACTACTGCTTGTTAAGAGTTAATGCTACTGGTACAAAGTTACAACTGCTGAAAGATTACAACTGCTGAAAGATTACAACTAATAGCTGAAAGATAAAGATTGCCTGAAGATCAAGATTACTTACGTGATAAGTATGAGTTATTTATAGAATAGATCTTAGAGAATAATCTAAGTTTAAGTAATATATTGTAATCCCATTAGGACTCCTTGGTGTATAAAAGGAGGTCCTAGGGTATAGAGTTCCATGTACTAAAAACGAGTCATTCATAGAATTGTTATAGCTTCAAGGTTTTGTAACCCTAATACTAGTTAGAGTATTCGTATTGATATATTGAAGCTTTGTTTGTTAACTTGTGTGTTCATTAGAATTACTGTTCTATTGCATATTCTTCTTATTGATCAAAGATTAGATTCCGCATAGTTTTTGATATATTTTACAAAGTTTCTACCATAGTTGTGTAAGATTTATCTTACATAACTAAACCTTACACAAGCTAAGGAATTCAAGATCCATTCAAGTGGGATCAACATTTAGTTTACGCTATAACCACTGTAGTTACTACATAAACAATTTCATGGTTACGCTGTAAAACCTTAAAACTTAATTCTTTTTACCACTTGATTACGACGTAACCACCGGAGTTACGCCATAACCTCCTTCTGAAATCCTAAAAATTTAAGTTTTAAACATGTCTAAACCTTGTTTACGTAAAGGGACTTTGTGGGTATGTTCTCTGGAAGCCCTCACAAGACTAAACTCGTCCACTTGGGCCACCAAGTGGTTTAAAAGGCTTGTTGCATATGCTACATGCAACCGTGATTCCTATGAAAGTGAGTTAGGTTTGTATTTCCTATACACTTCCTAATTCTTATAGAACGATTTATGCTTTGGTTTGTTTTTTGATCACATGGGATAAGAAGCTTGCGGGAGAAGAGATTTATCTTAAAAGATTTCCGCAAATTTCAAATCTCGAAGCAAGGCTCAGGGAGTTTCTTGTCTTAATTCTACTCTTTCCTTTTTATTTCATTTCCTTAATGTACAATAGGGACATTGTACAAATCAAGTGGGGGTGGGAGTAAAATTAATACTTGACGTATGTTTTGCCTTTAATTTTTCTAGTTTTCTTTGAAAATTATGCTAATTTTAAAATTTTTGACAAATTTTTCTTAAATAACTAGAATTAATCTTTTCCGAATGCACATTACCCTTTATTATATTTGGTGAGAATTATGCCTAATATTTTGTTTCCATCATATTACTCAAAAATCTACCAAAATATTGAGTGTGCCGATAGTATTGTAGACTTTAGAATTTGGCATGTACATCATTTCGAGACCTAATTAGTTAGTTGGATAGACAGTTTAAGAAGGCAACATCTTAGGAAATCACCCAAAAATCCTATATGTGTGTGTGTTTATCGACTTGTCACACTGACTTGTCGACCTCCCCGTGTAAAACCCTTGTTGCACTCATTATTAGTGCAAGATACCCCTAGATCACCTTGTTAAACCAATCCCTATTTAAACCCTATATGTTTCATTACACCATTTCGCCTTAGCCTACCCTATCGTCTTTATTTTATTTGTGTTGAAATCTCGGGCTATTTAAGTCTATGGTTCGGGAGAATGGGAACAAGAATTTTATGCATTCGTGAAAGACTAATCAGTTATGATCTATAAAGACCCCCATATGTCATCACTTTCGACATTGTTCATCTCAAGTGGGGGGATGAGCGTATAATATCAAATGTTGCAGGGGCAATAATAAAAAGATATAAAATCCTGTAGCATTTGCATGTTTTAACCATGAAGAAAAAGAAGAAAAGAGGGTGCAACTAAAAAGCCACCCATGTGCTCAAAAATGTAAAGATGGTGCAAATTAAGTTAAAAATTATAGAGCTAGTAGCCCATTATTGCACCAAGCCATCTCAACAAATATGAAGAATGGAGCTAGTATCCCATTATCAAAGATCAGGTTTTCAAACTCAAACTCTTGGACCTTGGATGGACAGTAGCTAGTTATGACAACCTTAGATTACTTTAGACTATTTGTTTCATGTTTTTATCTTAACAACCATTAAAAGTTTATCCCATGTCTATCCTAACCCTTTTATATCACCCAGTAAACCAAATGTCACCCATGTTGCCTTGGAGACTATTTAGACCCTAATTCTAGTTAGTGGAGACTTGTGTACTTTCCAAGCTTATGATAGAACACATACTATGTTCGTGCAATTGAGTGATCACCCTAAAATTGAACACTTAGATTAATAATGAGAGTTGAGTGTTTTTTATCCCCTTTTTATGAGGTGTTTGGCTCTGATATTTTCTAGCATAAGTAACTTATAAATTTATTTCTTCAAGTCAAATTGGGGAAATCTTTTTATGAATTATTCTAAACGGTTCTACTTGAGGGCAAGTAGAAGTCAAGTGGGGGTAACATCAAATATTTAATACTTTTTTGTGGCAAAATACCCCCTATATTGCCTGCAAATGTTTCACTAACACTCGAAAACAAGATATTTTCTATCATTTTGTAGTTTTTAGGTGAAATGCAGGAAAGTGACAAGAAACAAGGGAAAAAGGGCTCACAGTGTAATTTTCTAAAGAATGTTACGGCATAACACTAAAAATGGTAACACTGTAACATATATTAAGCAAGTACGAAGATCAAGGAAAACTTTACGGCGTAACACCATATCTAGTTACGCCGTAACCATATATTTGGAAGGAAATCTTACCCAAGATAAAGTTACGACGTAACACCCCTTATGGTTACGACGTAACCATGAATATCTATAAATATGGAATAAAGATCATGTACATATAGAAATTATTTGAAGGTTACGGCGTAACACAATATCTGGTTACGCCGTAACAACTGCTTAAATATGGAATGCCCTGTAAGAAGGTTATGGCGTAACACATTTATAAGTTACCCGTAACAGGTTCGATACATATAAATTGAGGCCTCATTCAAGCTATTCCAACATCACTTCCTCCACAGCCAATTGGAGAGGCGACAAAGGCTTCTAACCTTCAAGGAATTTCACCTAGAGTCCAAGGGAGATCACACTTTACTTACTTTTTGTATTTAATCGTTCAAATACGAATACTTTAAGAATTATGAGCATTCAATCTATGATTAATTCTATTTCTTGTTGTGTTTCCGTTACCATGAGCGGCTAAGCACTTAAAGTGTTAGCCTAGTTATGTAATTATTGTTGTTATGATATTCGTTTCGTGTTAGATTATGGTTTCGTTAGATATTCCTTGACTATCGTGTAACCCTGGGTTTTGGTAGTACGGGTGGTTTGGACATGGCTTGCCCTATTATTAGATTATCTTGTCAATATGGGATCCATCGGGTACTAGAGAGGACCTATGACTCCGACCTCTAGTCTAGGAACTGACCGGTCACCGCACTTATCACTCAATATACTTAAAAAGCACAGGAGCTCTTTCAGAGGGGGTTAATAATCTGTACAGGTTATTAGACCAGTTATGAGAATAGTTGGGATTAATCACTACAACCTGGATATCCTACCTCCTATACGATTTGGACTGAGTCGGAATCGCGGAAAGTATATGATAGACTATATATGCCTATTCAAATCTATCGACCTTAAAAACCACTAATGAAACCATAGTTTAACATTGCACAGAAAAACGTTTTCATAACAGTAGTAATGAAGTAACTAGGTTAGCACGTTTTCTCTCTTGATATCTCCAACTCTTTTAATTTTCAGTAATTTATATTATTGTTATTTATTTCAAATCAATTCAAAAACCATTTTCTAAACGTGATATTTCAAATTAAAACTAATTACAACTTAGCTCTTGGGACAACCTCAGATTTACCATTCAATACTACCTACGATCGGGTTCTCTGCTCGTTAGTGCGTTGTTAGGTAGATCAAGTTTTAAAAATTTAAAACTTGGTAAAAATATATTTTAAAAGAAAATACGCATCAACCGCTCTTTTATCTTCTGTTAATTTTGCTTGTGTGTGTTTTAGTGTCATAAGTTGATTTTAGTCACCACAAAACCCGTGCCAGTCTCTGAGGCTGAAAACCTCCCTTATCCGTTAGATTTAAGATTAACATAGGTTTAGCATATGTTTAACATAGAATATAATTAACTTAGTTTAGATAACCAAAAGGGTTTAAGCCGTACAATACCAACGAACTTTTACAAATTTATTGATTTGGTACGTGAACTTTGTTATTTACCTCTTAATGTAACGTACTTTCAGGTTTTTGTCGATTTGCACAGTGTTTAACAGGCTAGCGGGAAAAAAGTTTTAAAACCGGAAAAAAGCCTACTTGGCATATTTAATACTTTTGTAAATTGCATGGATCATCCTTCTACTTTTGTATTTGGCATATTTAGTACTTAACTTTACAAAACAAATTATAAACCTTTTTTTTTCAAATAGGGAAACTTTATAAATATTTTTTGCTCTGTTAAAATTACGAAATTTTTTATAAATTTTTTAAATATAAACAAGAATTTTAAAATTACGATGATTTTTATAAACTTCTTTTTTACTTAAAATTGTTTTTATACACACATTCTTATACACATTTACAACAACCAACGAATAATCATGCAATTTATATAAACAAATGTAGTAATCATCTTTGGCCTCAAAATCCATGATCGCACAGTTATACTAACAATATAATGCCAATCCCATCTTGTATAAGAAATATATGATCGAGTATTTTAATAAGCAAATTTACATCCTTTGATCCATGTGGGACTACTTGAAATAAGTCTAAGAAAACGACCCATACAAATATTTGTTCTAAAAAAATAACGTACACACCTTATATATAGATGTAAGCTCATACAAAAATCATCGTAATTTTAAAATTCTTGTTTATATTTAAAAAAAAATTATAAATTTTTTTGTAATTTTAACGGAACAAAAAATATTTATAAAGTTTTCCAAAAAAAAATGTTTATAATTTTTTTTAAAGTTAAGTACTAAATATGTCAAGTACAAAAGTAGAAGGATGATCCATGCAATTTACAAAAGTATTAAATATGCCAGTATCCGGTAAAACAAGTTTGATGGTGCAAATCGACACAAAACCTGAAAGTACGCTACATTAAGAGGTAAATAATAGAGTTCACGTACCAAATTGATAAATTTGTAAAAGTTCGTTGGTATTGTACTGCTTAAACCATAACCAAAATATTAATAAATTGAAAGATTGTTTCTCGCTCTCAGTGATCGACACCATACTTACCACAAAACTACCACCGATCGGGTACACTGCCCGTTAAAGTGTTGTTTTTGGTTAAGTCGGCAAAATATAAATTTAAAACTTGAAATCATAAAATTACAACCACACAATGACACATCATAGTCATACAAGTCATGCTTGGCCTATTTAAAGTGCTATAGTCATACCAGTTAAGCACTTAATCTTCCCTTCATACCAGTTAAGCACTTAATCTTCCCTTCTTGATTGTTTAATTTTTTTCTGCTCTGGGTTTTTGATGAGGGCTTTTTAGTTTTAATATGTTACCTACAGAAATGATGCAAATCAGCCTATTGTGAAATTGTTGAAAAGTGTGCTGAAACCTATTTATTTCCCAGTATTTTTGGATGTAGTAGAAAGGCTCGGTATCTTGGGTATATGGTCAAATGTCTTCTACAAGGTTACACCGGTCGAAGGACGATTTCAGGAACAAAAAGTTGGAATTCGCTGGTGAGCTGCTTGAACGAGAGCTAAAAGTTCATCACTTCTTTTACTTTGTTGTATTGTTTCTATTATGTGAATATAGGAATTTGATTTTTCATTTTGATTGTGTGTGAATCAAGATGTTATATGTTTCATTACTGCATATGTCTCTTGCGTTCTAACTTTATACTTCGGGTTGTGCAATATGTAGATTCAATCATTTATACACTTCGTCGATTTCAAACACCCTGCAGCGATGTCTAGCTTCAATTGCTTACTGCATTTTGGCACATGCTTCATGTTAAATCTGGACACTTACATATGCTTTTGTAATATTTCATTTTAGTTTTGTCAAGCAAAACACAAGCGAGATTCCTCTTGACTCAACACCTTTTAGCCTCGCGCTCCGCAGCGAAGCGCAGACTGAAAACCTTGTTAGAATACAAAATTTTAGAAGTATAAAAGCTTGTTATCATACTCTATTTTAGAACAAAAGCATGATCTGATTGGATTTATCAAACCGGATAAACCTGGGTCAAGAAAAACAGTTAGTTAAACCGGTTCTACCCAAGTCTTTTTGGTCTAGTGGTATGTGTGTTCCTTACCAACTTAGAGGTTGTGAGTTCAAGCCTCACTAGAAGAATGTGTGTGATATATATTGTGAGATAGGTGATATTGAGTGTGAAAAAAATTGCCGTTCTAAAAAAAAGTTAAACCGATTCTTATATAAGCAGAAAACCGGTCACATTTGACACGATCATTGATCCAGTTTTCTGGTCAATCTGTTGAACTGACCGGGTCAATCTAGATTTTAAAATATTAATATAACATGAAGTGCAAGTGAGGTGAGATGGAACATGGAAGGTGACGATAATTATTTAGGCAAACTATAATTAACTACTAATAATAGCGACAAATGCTAAATTGGGTAGAAGTGATAAACTCATAAACTTGTGAGTTGTGACCAATCATAATTTTCTCATTTCAGGTTTTCAAAGTGTAATTTTGATTCCTTAGTCTATTTTTTAGTAAAAAAATAGTACTATCTTTTTAGAAATTTTCAAACCAAATATCCATAAACCAAACACCACACAGATCAAAATGTGTACAATTCATCATATTTTAACAATCATCATACACGTTACAAGTATTTAGTATTCAACGTTATTTCTGTATCAAATGATATGTATGACGTGTTAAAAGTTAAAACTATTGACTAGATTGTGTGTAGGAAAAAAAAAATAGGAAGCGTGGGTATGCCGGCAAGTTTGACCCCACGCTTAACGAAGGAGCTCGATATTCAATAGTAGACAACATGTTAATGGCGTATCAAAGACCATGACAACAACTCGTATTACATTTTCTTTGAATTCTTGAATAAGCTTGTAATCCTTGTATCATAATAATACCTCATTTGCGTGAGTAATCCTTCAATCAAATAATTATGATTTTAATACCCTGCTTCATGTGAAATATGTTTATTGTATTTGTGGTGTAAGTATTGTGAGATAATTAATTGTCGTATAAAAGAGTTCACTGTGAAACTTGTCTACCAAGTTTTTGTTTAGTTTCTTCTTTTTCAAAACTTCTAGTCGATAAAAATATGTTATACTTCCTCCATCTCCATTTATTTTTCAAGTTTTGACTTTTTGAAGTTTGTTTGTCAACTTTGACTTTAAATACTTTTGTTTGTGTTACTCTTTTTATCTTATTTTTATTGCTCACATTTCTTTTTTGAGATGTCCCAAATTAATTAACCACAACTAAAAATAAGTAGGAAAATTTGATCAAGTTTACTATATTATCATTGTTTGAAATTAGTATTACAAACATTAAAGAAAACTTTAATTAATTAGCTAAGAGTAAAATTGTTATTCTCCAAAAAAGTAAGAAATAGAAAGCACTAATAAATGCAATTTTCTTAAACTGTGTGTTTTTTGTCGGAGGACAATAATTTTGAGACGGAGAGATATTTGATGCAAAATATATGTATCGATTGAGTTTTAAATTTATTTTTTTGATTGGTATAATTTTTATCGAGTATAATATAACACAAACAAAAATATTCAAGGTAAAAGTTGACAAATAAAGACTCAATAAGTCAAAAGTGAACAAATAAATTAAAACGGGGGAGTAGTATTACTCAAAATTAACTAAGCACGACATGAGGATCACCTATATTGAGACGAAGCTACAAGAAACACAACACCGGCCCAACAAAATGCCGGATACCTCAAACTACGTCTGATGAAAAGACGTTTATAAAGTGGCAACAAAACCAGTTTACTCCATTAAAACGATACCACATTTTGTTACAAAGTACAAAGATCCGCTCATTAGTAGCAGACAACAAAACTAGTTTACTCAATTAAAACGATACCACATTTCGTTACTGAGCACAAATATCAGCTCATTAGTAGCGGGCGAAATATGGTAAAAGAAACATGTTAAGGTATAACTCGAGGTAATTTGCACACTCAAACTGTGCAATAAGTAGTTGTATATTTTTTATATGTTTCTTCTGCAGATTCTACACTAAAGTGTGCAAATAAAAAATGTGAGTGTCTCAATCAACTCTAATTACTTAAAGCTAAAGTGTTTTTTCATCAAAAGTTAAGATTTTACTTCACAATGCGTACGTGGTATGCTAATTCTGAACAAGGATACATGAGTATACTTATTAGAGGAGCAATCTTCCATTCACATATATTTTATACAAAAACTTTAATTACTTGCACATGTGTCATGTAGGAATTTTATATATTTTTATTTATTTATTTCATCATCATATTCAATTGACAATCTCGGTCCCCATAAGTATGTTGGTCTATTGTACACCACATTCATTATCATAATCATAATAACTAAGTTTTAATACATGTGCAAGCACGAGGCTTACATATAAATCAAATTTATTATAAAATTTTTGTTTAATATACGGGTATATGAAAGATTTCCCGTGTTTAATGTTTTATAGTTGTGATATTAATACAACTAATAATTATGCACGTGGTTTTACATAAAAAAATCATTATGTATAAATATAAGTGTTTAAAACCCGGTTGTCCCGATCGGTTGAACCGTGAACCGGTCGGTGGCCGAAAGCCTGATTTTGCCGAAAAAATCGGTTGAGCCGTGACTCGGTGGCTCGACCGGGTCAATTAAAAAAAACCGTTTTTTAAACATTGATTAATATCGATTAATATTTTTATAAAGATTTTGTTTTGGTGAAAGATTTAACTTTGTTTAACTCATATGAGTGTTGATATTGATCTTGTTGTTTAAATTTATCTATTAATAATATGTTGTACATAATATGCGAGTTTAATATGTTTTTCTTATAGTTTTTATAAAAACTTTAAATAGATTTTATATATGTTATATTTTTAAAGTATAAAGTCTAGAAGGTATAAAGTGTAAGGGTTATTTGTTTATTTTCTAATGTTATTAAAAAATATGAAAAATTATAAATTTATATTTAACTCCGTATTATTTATTTAAAATTCAATCACTAAAGTTTAATTAATTATCTTATTTTTTTTAAAGTTTTTGTTTTCATAAATTTGACATATATATTTTTATGTGTTTTTTTTCTCCAACAAATTCTTCTACCAAAGTTTTTAATTTTGACCAAATTGGATTTAATTTTGACTTTTTTTAATTAATCAGATCGCACGATTTTGCTTACGTAGCAAAATCAAACTTTCTGATTGGTCCAATTTCTTTTCTCGTAAGATTTAATTTGATAGAAAACTCTGAAATTGTGTGATTTTTTTATTATATAAAAGATTCATTATACTTTTCAATAAAATTCAAGATAACGGACCAAAATGAGTTGGTCGGTATTTAACAACTTATTATTAGCATATGATTTAAAAAAGGTTTTTTTAGGAAAAAATTACTGCAGAGGCCTCTTTTGATGGAGGTTCTCTTGCAGAGACCCTAAAAATGTAACTTTTCCAAATCGACTCTAGATGTCGCTCCACATTTGGAGAGGTATATTATTTTTGGAGCGACATACACATGTCATCTCTTAAGCATACTTGAAATAAACTAAAAAAAACATGAAAGTGGACCCTCCTTTGTCATATTTCGCTCCATAGGTGGAGCAACATACTCGAAATTTGTTTTGTGGACCCCATAGTCAGATATCGCTTCATATGTGGAGTGACATGCAATTAATTATTATAAATATGTTTAGTGAGATCGATATGCGTGCTTTATTTATTTTTAATGTTATTTTTTTAGGGTTAGGGTTTGGTATTTTATGGATTAGGGTTTAGTTTAAGAGAAAAAAAGTGATTACGTGCATGTTCGTCGAAGTTTTAGTATCGGTATATGTTTGATATATTTATTTATTTTACATGATTTGTGTTGTCTTTGATGAGCTCTACGCAATGAGCACAAACTTGTTGGTAATGTAGTTATTAAGAATAAGATATTATGTATCAAAGTGTGTAACTTGTTTGTATTTGCAATTTTTGTTTTTTAGTGTAATCTAAAGTGATTACGTGCATGTTCGTTGAAGTTTTAGTATCTGTATATGTTTGATATATTTATTTATTTTACATGATTTGTGTTGTCTTTGATGAGCTCTACGCAATGAGCACAAACGTGTTGGTAATGTAGTTATTAAGAATAAGATATTATGTATCAAAGTGTGTCACTTGTTCGTATTTGCAATTTTTGTTTTTTAGTGTAATCTAAAGTGATTACGTGCATGTAGGGGTCCCAATATGAGGAGTGCGGGGATGTGAGGGAGGATACCTCGGGGTCAGTGCCAAAGGGGTCCCAATATACGGAGTGCCAGGATGTGAGGGAGGAAAACAATGCAAATCTAGATTGTGCCATAAGGGTCCTAATATGCGGAGTACCGGGATGTGAGGGAGGATACCTTGGGGTCGTTTGGGCCCCTTCAAAGAAGGATTCGCTAGCATGCGTCGTGAACAATTGAGGACCACACTAAGGGAACCCCAAGAAAAAAATTATACTATTTAGTTAGTTTTTTAAACTATATTATTTGAAGATTAAATTCAAATAAAACAAAATACCTCCGTGTTTTGAAACCCACTAAAATCGTTTAACCCAAAATCTTCAATAACCTCAACCGGTGCTTTCATTGGTCCCGACATACAAATACGTTGATAACTGTCGTTTTGAACAACCGGCGATATTTGTGGTGGTTCACAAATACGACCATCAAAGAATGCTCGGCTAGAAACCCACCACTACGCTTTAGCCTCAAAGGCATCTGGTCTCAATCTTCTAATAGGCTCAGCTCCCTTAAAAATTAAAAAGGACATTAAGTAGATAATACATTAAATATTATAATGCTATACCAAAAAATAAACTGCATAATTAATAATAACTCACCTCAAAAAATTCCTTAATATATACTCGATAAAACACGTCAACGTTAAACCAAGCAACTGCTCTAGGGTGACGATCTACATGTGTATAATAATTAAGCGCCCTTTCTTTATACGCCTCTAAAATCCACGTCTAAAAAATAATTACTAGTTTAAAAATAAAATTCACATATACATATAGATAAAGATATGAATTAGCATATGATATACCTTGAGGGCCCATGTAAAGCCCGACAATGTATACTTTGCAGCACGATGACGAGGATCATGTAGGGATGCATAAAATCGATCCCAACGTTTTATGTTTGCATCTTTTAACTGCCCGTACAATTTTGGCCATATGTACGAATCCCATGGATACTTTTCCCACATGTTTCGATCATCTACTAACCTTAACCACCAATCCAGGACATTATTCTTAGGCTCTTTACCTAATAACACCATATGCAATACGGCTAATAAACAAATGCTAACAGCATCCTCGTCTCTCAAACTATAAAACTCTTTGCTATCAATCTTATCTATCAACATTTCGCCAATTATCCTACTACCATCTACATGTGACTCACAAACTCGTCTTCTGAAATCCAAATGACCGTGTAAATAGTCATCACTAAATTCTACACCAAATCTTAATCCCGTTATCAGGCAAAATTCCTCCCTACCAAATTGTATCTCATGACCATTTATAGTGTACGTAAAAGGAACAGCTTCCGTGTCTTCTTTTAAACTCTCTATTTGCCGACAACTCATAAAATGTATTAAAACACAATTCTCTTGACTTTCATCTATATCTAACAACCAACCAAAACACGTTTTTCTAAATAATACTTCCCTAGGGGTGTTCCTTAGTTTTTTCCTAATCACCTTAATCAACAAAAGCTTACTTCTAAGTGTCAAACTCACAGCCGGATCCTAAATTAACAAAAAAATTAATAATATATATTACTAAACATAGATATAACAAATAAATTATAATGATAATGTTATAAAAAAACTTACACCGTAATTCTCCATATAACCACCACCGCAGAACCACCACCTCAAAACCAACAACAAAGCACCACCACCGCGACAAGACCACAGCCGCACCACCACCGCGACAAGACCACAACCGCACCACCACAACAACACCACCGCAGCACCACCACAACAACACCACCACCGTCGAACCACCACCACAGCACCACAACACAAACACCACCACTTTTCTTCTACTTCTTATCTACTACACAATTTCGCTCCAAAAGTAACTCTCCAAAAAAAAAACCGGTGGATCGATATAAATATAAAAAGTTACCGTCTAGTCATTCAACATGTCAAATCCGTCATTGTAATTAATGCATGTTGCTCCATAGTTGGAGCGAAATCTGCCAAAAGGACGACCCACTTGCAGCTTTTTTTATATAACAAATTTTGAGTATGTTGCTCCACCTATGGAGCGAAATATGACAAAGGGGGGGGGGGTCCACTTTCATGTTTTTTTTGAGTTTATTTCGAGTATGCTTAGGAGATGACACGTGTATGTCGCTCAAAAAATAATATACCTCTCTGTCACACCCCGTAAGTTTCAGGTCAACATTTTAAACCTTTCCGATTATTATCTTTGACTTTTTCATGTTACGTTCGAATCTGACAGTTTACCGGGAAGTTAAACCGCATAAATCTGAAAAACGTCATCGGGCGCGTCCCGACATCGGTTATTAATAAATTTAGGCCTTATATGAGATATTTTAACTTTTCTAAGTGTTTTGTGATTTTTAATCCCTTTCGATATTAATTTTTGGGTTTTATCTTTTAAATTGCGTTTTTCGAGTTTTTGACCAAACGGAACCCGGGAACCTCAAAATCTTTTCGTGTAAACTTGAGTTATCATCCGATAAGCATTGTAATGTTAAAAATTTCGTTCACCACCTTGTCTTAGCCAAGT
>BQNB010175974.1:0-13106 GCA_026074375.1 Tanacetum coccineum
GGTTTCTAAGAAATATTGAAGGGATTGGGCCACTCATTAGGTACCTATAGTAGGTTAGTTCATCTCTAGTTGGAAAGGTGTCGAAGTACTCCACCATCGGTTCTTCCGTTGTTGCCCCTTCTCTTTTACTGGGGCCCTCATCGTGGGGTTCATCATCATCTCGTATAATCTCGATGAACATTACCTCTCCATCATCCTCTTTAGAGCATACAAATTTCGTATTAGAGGATTAGGGAACCAATCCAAGCGATTCAAGCATCGAATTTAGCTTTCGTACTTGCTCTATGGAGATGGAAGCGAATGGATTAGATTGCGGTTATGGGTTAGAGTTAGTGTTTCTGAGGTTGCCTTCTTCCTGTTCCATGTTAGGCTTATTATTTTGGGATTCTTCGGGTTGCTTGGGGTGGATTCTGATGGCGTTGATTGAGCTATGGATTTGTGTTGAGCATTATAGGTCCATTTTTAGGTAAGAACGAGCAGACGAGACTGGATGGGTCCCTAATTTCAGGTTCTTAACCGTATCGCTAGGCAGCGTGCCTGTTATTTGATCGGTGATAGCCTTCAACACAATGTCAATTTTGTTGGTCATCTCGCTTTGCTGTTGTTTGAAATCGGCTTCAAACTTAGATAGTCTAGCGTCTTGAGATGCCATAAATTCGGAAACTAGTCCTTCTATATTTGATTGATTAAAATTTTGAGGACGGTTGTTGAAGGAACAGTTCGGGATCAAACCGTTGGGTTGGAACCGGTTAGGTGGGTTCAAAAAATTATTTTGGGAGTTTTGAGGTTGTCTCCACCTAAGGTTCGGGTGACTTTTCCATGACGGATTGTAGGTGTCACCAAGATTGTTTTGCTCGGGCTTAAAGGTATACCACTTACCTCCTGCGTCATCGGTACGCGAGGATGCGTATTCAAAAAAGGCTTGTTCAGGGTTTTCCATGCAATATTGAGTGTCTTGGGGACCACTGCAGATTTCACACGGGGTAGTGATTTTGTTCACCTAGGTAGGTCGTGTCGGAGCAAGATGAGCTTCCATCAAGCATAGGACTTGATCTTCGAGCTTGATTAGACGGTGGTCAGATGTACTCGGGACATCTTGAGGCAATGCGATTGCCTTGACAGGCTTAGCGAAATCCCTTGGGTCGTTTCAACTTTCATTGTCATAAAGGGTGAGGTCCTCTAATAATGCCCAAGATTTTTTGGCGTTGAGGTCATGAAGCTTACCACCGGCCAATTGGTCAATGGGTCGTCGTGTGACGGGATTGACATGGTCATAAAAAAATTGGACTTAGAGCCAAAGGTCTATGCCATGATGAAGGACTTTTTTAAGTAAGTCCTTGAAACGAGTTCATGCTTCGGATAGAGATTCTCCATGATGTTGTTGGAACATCAGGATATCATTGCAGAGTTTTGTAGTTCTTCTCGATGGAAAGAATTGAGCAAGGAATCGGGTAGTAAGATTCTTCCATGTGGAGGTGGATCCTGCTGGAAGGCATCCAAGCCAGTTGCTAGCTTGATCATGCAGGGAAAATTGAAATAAACGCAGGTGCGTTCTTTCCCTATTTTCACCGTCAAGGTTAAGTGAGTCCACAAGTTTAAGAAAGTCCTTGAGGTGTTGATTTTGATCCTCGGACCGAAGTCCGTGGAATGAACATCCATTTTGCACCAACCGGATGGTGTCAGATCGAGAAGGTACCACGTTGTTCCCTGCGGGGAGCTCAATGGTGTTCCTGTAGCCTTTATGGATAGGTTTGGAGTAATCTCCAAGAGTACTGATAGGATTCGCGTCTCCCGTGGTGGTTGACGAGAATGGATTAAGAAAACAAATAACACAAAGAAAAGATAGACTACGAGAAAGCTAATATACTGAATTAAAATCTCACTTGAAAGGATTCAAGTGAGTAGAACTAAGTTAAACTATGATCAAAACCTAACTATTCCCCACGCAGC
Source organism: Tanacetum coccineum (assembly GCA_026074375.1). Lineage (NCBI taxonomy): Eukaryota > Viridiplantae > Streptophyta > Magnoliopsida > Asterales > Asteraceae > Tanacetum > Tanacetum coccineum. Next base: position 1,951 of record BQNB010175974.1, read on the forward strand.
GGCGCCAAAAACTTGATGTGAGATTATGGTTGGCCAATAGAATCCAGACTCGAAGATCTTCCGTGTGGTAATATATAACACCCCCATTTTTTACATATAGCAGCGGAAGCTAATCTGGGGTATTATTTCATAGTACAACAGTCATAATCATATAAAATGACTCAAAAGAGACATTTTTTAAAAGATAAGTTATCATTCATTATTTCATCGGAGTTTTTACAAAATAGAGGTCCCAAAATCTACATGAAAACATAAAGTTTGAATGATAACAGTATTAGCCACTTTAAGGTCCTGTACACTCGTGCTATAAGTCGCCAATATACCTAAGATAAACATGCTAAAAAGGTCAACACAATGGTTGAGTGAAATTCATAGGTTTATGTTTAACAGTTTGAATATAAGTCAATAGTGGGTTACGTTGTTATACACCCATAAGTGTAATAATTGCGATAAGTACAATTATTATAGAAAACAGTATTATTGCCCTAAGCTCATGACACCGAGACCTTGAGATAATCAATAATCACATGTAGTTGCCCCAACGGGTGCCTATTGGCCAAACAACCGCATAGCGATTCAAATGAAGTGAGATTTGTTACCAGAAAGTATAAGGAAACTAACAGGGGCGTTCATCCCCAAAATAGATCTATTCACAGCAAACTCGTTACTCCGAAAAATAATTAACAGTTCAGATAGTGGGGTCTAATGCCAAAGTAAGGACTTCGAAATAATATATCAGGATAGCATACAGTTGGAAAAAACACTCGTATTCATGGTTTATATCATGTACCCCCTCGCGGTTTATGAAAACAATAGAAGATTTAAAAAGCGAGCTAAGAACTCACCTTAAACAGAGAAATCTGATTATGGAAAAGTAATCAAGTGAAAGTTAACGGCCTCGTCAACCACCTGGGTAATATGTCAAGTCTTAGTGTGGATGGTTTAAGTTTTCAAAAACTTAAAAAGTTTAACGTATTAACTTTGTTTTATTAATTTATGGAAATATTGTATCACTGTTCGGTGCCATCATAATATCATAGGTCATGTATAAATGTCGTTTGAGGAGCCAGGACACTTTAAATCGAAATCCCAGCAAACTTGTCAAAAGTATACCCAAATGAAAACTCCTCACATGAATGCACCTTAGAAGTACGTGATACGATTAAAATTTTAAGTTTCTTCAAAAGTTAGGCGATGATAAAATTACGTATAAATAAAAAAGTAATTGTTTATAATGCGTCGATTGAGGATTAATAATGATTAATGTGTCGGCGTTAATAAAATCAAGTTTTAATAATATTAATATATATTTTTATATTTATATAAAAATAGTATATTGTTATTATTTTTTTAAGTTTGGCACTAATGGCAAATATATACCCCTCGAATTATAAACTTTTACAAGTTTAGACCTTTATATATAAAGTATACATAATTTAAATCTTTGAACTTTGAAACTTTGGCAAGATAGGTCCTATAGTTATAACTTTGTAAATAATAATTTATCAGCCCGTCTATTATAAATTTCAGAAAGTTTACGATATATACCCCTATGCATGAAAACAATTGCAAATCAATTTCCCAAAAGTAATCAAGCTTATTTTAGGTTCCAAATGATATTTGCAGGTCATAGCTTATAAATAGCTAAAATAAGATTTTCTTACGAAACAAATGTTAGAAATAGGAATTGTAAGCTAGAAAATCAAACGGGTCATTTTAGGGTTTTAGTCCAAAACACCAGTGTTTGAGGAATCAATGCTTCAAAAAAAGAGTTTATATATTGAATCTAATAGTTTAATGAACTTCTAAATAGATATAAGCTTATTGAACAAGATTTTAAGCTTACTTGAGCTAAAATGGGTCGAATGAGGGTTTTTGGGTTCGTACGCCTAGAAACGACTTCAAGCTTCTTATCTCTTGAATTCTTGCTTCTATTCTTGATCTTGGGCTTCTCTGATCTTCTACTAACTGTTAAGGAATGGCTAAACTCCATTATGAGTGTTTATGTTTTTTATTTGGAAGGAGAAATGAAAGGAGTGTATTTTTGACTTATATAGGGGTGAAACCAACAGGTGTGCCCAAGTTTTTCTTGGTGGTTAAGGGTCAAGGGCTATAGGGAGATGACTAAGGGATGCTAGGTGATGATTATGGAGAGATAGGAGTGTAGCTTTGAATGGTGGAAGGGTATGGAGGTGGTTTGGTTTACAAAGGGGTGACAAAGAGGTTTTTGGAGTGCAAGTAGCTTACAAAGAGGTAATGGAGGTGCTTGTAAGGTGCTTGGGGTGGTAGTAGGTTAGTAATAGAGGTTCTTGAGGTGTTAGGGTGCTAGATTAGGTTTAAAATTGGTTAAACTAAAAGAAAAATGGTGACGGGTGGTTTAAGGTTTCGGGTTAGGGTTTTTAGTCTTTAAAACGTGTATTAGGGTTTAGGATTAGGGTAGTTAGGGTTTAGGATTAAGGTTTAGTGTTATGATTTAGGGTTTAGGATTAAGGTTTAAGGTTTAGGATAAAGGTTTAGGGTTTAGTTTTAGGTTTAAAGTGAAATTAGGTTTTAGGGTTCGTTTAGGGTATTAGGTTTAGGGTTTCCGTTAGGTCTTAGATTAGGGCTTTAACATGAACTTGGGTTTATGTTTTATGGTTTAGAAATCCTGCATAAGTGCTTGTACCTGTGCTAGAAGGTGGTAAGAAACTAAATAATTTAGGTAGGTAAAATAACCTAGATTGGTTTTCTTGCCATTATAACTTTACAGAAAGCTAAATGAAGTTGTACACTGACTGGAGGGAAATTATATTTCAATGATTGGATTTGTACGTTTGTACACATTCTTGAAGGTTTACACATTCATTATTAATGTATACATACATATAATTAGTGGTTTTGATATAAATGTTACGGTTTTAAAGTCTGTTTTGATATAACTGTAAAATGGTACGTTAAATGGATAATGTACTTGGTAAAAATGATATTAAGATCAAAGACCATACATAGTTAGATGTTTACATTGATGTTAAACAGAGATATAAGTGGCATTGGTGGAGGTTTGTGAGCTCGTTTTACTTTAAGAGATGCAAGTTACATTGCATAATGAGATAAAGCAAAAAATTCCCTGTAAAAAGGTGGTATATATATAATAGATGAATACAGTGCAACAATTTAATAGATATAATAAGCATTGATGAAAATACGGTTTGTTTATAGTCCTCCCTCCCATTAAAATAAATCTCGTCCTAAGATTTAGTTAGATGTCGGAGTGATGTTTGAAAACAGATGTGGATACTTGGCACGAATTTGATCTTCGTGTTCCCACGTAAATTTTGGTCCTCTTTTAGAGTTCCATCTTACTTTGACTATAGGAATACGACTTTGTTTCAGTTGCTTGACTTCTTGATCTATGATCTCCACTGGTTCTTCCACAAAGTTGAGTTTGTCATCAAGCCGAAGCTCTTTCATTGGAATGACAAGGGATTCGTCAGATAAGCATTTCTTTAGATTAGAAACATGAAAAGTACTGTGGACATTACTGAGCTCTTTAGGAAGCTCAAGTTTATATGCCACTGGGCCAATCCGTTCAAGGATTTTGAAAGGTCCAATGTACCAGGGATTAAGCTTTCCTCGTTTTCTGAATCAGATGACACCTTTACGAGGTGACACTTTTAACATAACTCAATCTTCAACTTGAAATTCTAAAGGCTTTCACCTTACATTGGCGTAACTTTTTTTGCCGATCTCTTGCAGCTTGTAAGCGTTGTCGAATTTGCACTATCTTCTCAGTGGTTTCATGGATTATTTCTGGTCCTGTAAGTTGAACATCTCCAACTTCGGCCCAGCAAATAGGTGATCTGCACTTTCGACCATAAAGTGCCTCAAATGGTGATGCCTTAATACTGGCATGGTAACTCTTATTGTAATAAAATTCTACTAATGGTAAGTGTTTTTCCCATCATTTTCCAAAATCTATAACACAGGCTCGAAGCATGTCTTCAAGTGTTTGGATAGTTCTTTTACTTTCTCCATCAGTTTCATGATGATAAGCCTTACTCAATGTTCTAAATTAAGTACCCAAAGCACTCTGTAATGATTGCCAGAATCTGGATGTGAAATGACTGTCATGATCCGAGATGATAGATATTGACACTCCATGCCGGGAGACTATTTATTTTATGTATAACCTTGTAAGGGTTTTCATACTATCTGTCTCTCGGGTAGGGATGAAATATGCGGATGTGGTAAGATGATCGACAATAACCCAGATTGTTGTCAATGTCCGTTTGAGGTTTTAGGTAGTTTTGTGATGAAATCCATTGTTATTCTCTCCCACTTCCACATAGGAATCTCTTGCTGTACCAGTAAGCCGGATGGATTCTGACATTCTGCTTTAACTCTAGAACATGTCAAACATTTGCCAACATATTCAGTGATGATTGCCTTCATGTTAGGCCACCAATAGAGTTTCTTTAGATCCTGATACATCTTGTCAGAACTTGGGTGAATGGAATACTTAGATTTATGGGACTCATGCATGATCAAGTCTCTCAGATCACCAAGGAGTGGTAACCAACTTTGATTCTTGATACATTAGGTTCCATCAGGACGTATCTCAAATGCTTTGTTCATTACTCGTAAGTTTTCAGCCTTGATGTTTTCTTCTTTGAGGGCTTCAGTTTGAGCTTTAAGAATTTATGATGGTAATTTTGGATGAATGGTCATAACTAATGATCTAACTTGGAGTGGTTTGATTCATTCCTTTCGGCTTAAGGCATCTGCTACGACATTTGCCTTTCCAGGATGGTAGCGAATTTCATAATCGTAATCTGCAAGCAATTCTAGCCAACGGCGTTGTCTTATGTTCAACACTTTCTAATCAAGGATATGCTAAAGACTTTTATGATCAGTGAACACAGTACCATTTGGTGTCATACATATAGTGTCTCTAAATTTTAAGAGCGAACACTACGCTCTAACTCGAATTCCCATAAGTGGTATAGTTTTCTTCATTAGGCTTAAGTTGTCGGGATGCATATGCAATAACCTTCTCTCTTTGCATTAACACCGCTCCCAGACATTGATGGGATGCATCACAGTAAACAACAAAGTTATCATTTCCTTCTGGTAATGCTAAGATTGGAGCTTCACATAGCTTCTGTTTTAGCAGTTGGAAAGCCGACTCTTGGTCTTCGCCCCAGATATACTTCTTGTTTTTCTGGGTTAATTCAGTCAAAGACTTTGCAATCTTTGAGAAATCTTTGATAAATCTCCGATAATAACCGGCGAGTCCTAAGAATTGATGTATTTCTGTGGGTGTATATGAATGTCCAATTCTTAACTGCTTCAATGTTTGGCGGGTTAACAGAAGTCCTTGACTATCAAGTAAAGTGTCCAAGAAATTACACGATATGAATCCAAAAATCACACTTGGAGAACTTGGCATACAACTTCTCTTTCTTGAGTAATTCTAGGATTATTCTCAGATGATTTGCGTGCTCTTCTTTGTTACGAGAGTAGATGAGAATATCATCGATGAACACTATCACAAATTTATCCAAGTATGGTTTACACACACGGTTCATGAGATCCATGAATACAGCAGGTGCGTTAGTTAAACCAAATGGCATCACTTGAAATTCATAGTGTCCGTATCTTGTTCTGAAAGCAGTCTTGGGAATATCTTCATCCCTGACTCTTAGTTGATGATAGCCTGATCTTAAGTCAATCTTCGAGTAGACACTCGAACCTTGAAGTTGGTCAAATAAGTCATCAATCCTGGGTAATGGGTAACGATTCTTTACAGTAAGTTTATTCAACTCCCGGTAATCAATACACATCCTGAAAGATCCATCTTTCTTTTTAACAAATAAGACAAGAGCTCCCTAGGGTGAAGTACTTGGTCGGATAAAACCTCGGTCTGCTAACTCTTGAAGTTGGTTAGATAGTTCCTGCATTTCTGAAGGAGCTAATCTATAAGGTGCTCGGGCTACAAGTGCCGCTCCTAGAATTAGATCGATTTGGAATTCTACTTGGCGAATGGAGGAAGGCTAGGTAGATCTTCAGGAAAAACTTCTGAGAATTCTCTGACTACTAGGATATCTTTTAGTCTTTTCTCGTCTGACTTCTTTTCTATTACTTGGATTATGAAAACATGACAACCTTTGGATATATATCTTTCGGTTTTTATACAGGATATGAGATTTAGTCAGGTTTTACTTTGGTCACCTTGGATGATTGGTATGCGTTTAATTACACATACTTTTCACCATTAAAATCGGACTTAAACGACCAAAAACGTACATAAAATGCCATAAATATGCTTGTTTTTATGTTTGTACTGTGCAGGTACCAGATATTCAGAAAAGGACAAAACAAAGGCAAAACAGACAAAACCAAGCACGGGAATGAAAAGAGCACGAAAAACCGAGGCCAAAGGTACAAAAAGGGTTGAAAATAGAGCTAAAACGAATATTTTCAGATCGACTCGACAACGTTTGTCAAGACGAAGTCAAAGTCAACCCCGGGATACGGATTTGGAAAGAGCACGAAAAACCAAAGCCGAAGGCATAAATATTTTATTAGGCCAACCCGTACCCCATTTATTAGGCCGGGTCAGCCCAATAGTATTTATATACTATCAAAAAGCCCAAAATTAATAATGGCCCATTTTCCCTTTTATATACAAAACCGGCCCAAACATCTAACTAGCCCATTTCACACTTAACGCTAGTTAGCCCAAACCCTTTTACTCCATTACATCGTTAGTCCTTCAAAGACTTACATTGTTAGTCCTTGAGGACTAACAATGCAAACACCACCCAACCTTAGGGGGTATTTCTGCCATTTCCCTAAACCTTCACCCCTTACCCTGTTAACTAACAGTACATAAACCCTAAACCATCAACCTTTCCCGCCAAATTTAAAACCTTCCCCCCTGTCACTTTCACTCACCCCTGCACCTTGGTTACTGTTCACTATTGTCCAAATACATCACCACCACCCTTCCCCACACCCACAAGCTGCCAAGACAGCTTGGCAATCCCAAATGATGCTATTGGCTGTCAAAAACGAAGGGTCATGATGAAAGAACTTTGGGACCAAGAATTATCAATGGCCAAGATTGACCAAGGCTTTTATCTCACACAAGAAACACACTCCTTGAAGTGTCTCAGCAAAGAAACACATGAGAAGACCTAGTACTTAGTATAAAATAGGCATTTGTATTTCATTTGTGGGGGCGAATTTTAATTTGTGCTTATTTATGTTTTTCCTGCTTATTTTATGTTTCTTGATGTTTGATGTCTTGTTCAAATGCTTGTTTGACTTTTATGTGAGTTTTACTTGATTCTGCCTATTTTCCTTGAAAACTGCTTAGATCTTATTAGCTTATTTACCTGCTTAATTCTTGTTGCTAGCTGCTTATTTTTACTTATTCTAGCTTTGTCATAATCTGTTTTCAAGTTTCTAGGCTTAAACCACCTTTAATCAGATTAAAATTTAGATTTTAGGCTTTAAAGGGGTGTTTGGCACAAGGGCCAAAACGGGTCAAAATTTGGATAAAAAACCTTTAGGTCATTCTGTCATCTTTGACAAGCTTTTAGTAGTTGCTTTTAAGCTGTTTTTAAAGGATTTAAGTTCCAAATGTTTGTTTTGAGTGTTTTCTAAAAAATTGTTCAAAACTGTGGTTCAAGGACAATTTTTAAAGCTTATTTGATTTTGTTTTTAAACCTGCCTTTTTTGAGTCTTGTTTTGAGTCTCTTTTGAATGTTAATGCATTAGGTTTAGTCCTTTTTAGTTTTCCTTTGGCTTTTACTCAAATCTGTCAAGGTCTTCTTAGTTTTTTTTCTTTAGTCAAAAGCTCTCTTTTGCATCCTTAAATATCAGCAGCCAAAAATCATTTTTAGCTTTTCAAACTTTGTACACAAGCTCTCCTTGTGGTGTACTCAATCTGTTTTAGCCTTGTTTTTAATTTAAAGTTTATTTTCTTGTTTATTTTCAAGCCTATACCTTGTCCCAATTTCTCTTTTCAAAAAAAAAAGAAAAACCAAAACAACAAGTACTGTTTGTGAAGCAAACTTTCTCACTTTTTTTACTAGCTTATTAGTATTTTTCGTCTCCTTGGCTTTTCTAGTAAGCCACTTGTGCTGGCTTTAAGTCCCCACAACCCATTAAGCCCCAAAAGCCCTTTAGCAGCTTAAAATTTAAGCTCAAAGTGACCACCAAGGGCTGTTTTATATGCAGTTGTGGCCTTAAAGCTTATTGCAATTTTCTTGCTTATCTGTATGATTTAGTTGCTTATTTCTAGTTAGAGTAGCTTATTAGATTTAGAGCATTGCTTGTTTTAGCTTATTTGTTACTTACATTTGCTTATTTGCTTAAGAAAATTTGCCCATTAGTTTGCTTATATTAGTCCTTAGTCTAAAATAGTTAAACTGCCAACTTGTTTGCTTATTTTTCCAGCTGATTTGATAAGGTACAAAAGTAGTTGTAGTTGTAAAAAATGTTTATTTACATGAGTTTAATTAGTTTCTAAAAAAAAGAAAAAAAAAGTTTACCAAAAAGAGAGAGGTCAGGCTCGAACCCTGGACCTCCCCCTTTTTAAAGACCCCTCACAAACAAACACTCATACCGCTGTGCTACAATAGCTCATCCGGTATGAGTGTGTTTGATTAATTACTTAAGGTCACTTCAGCCCATTAAGCCACAACCACCTTTTTGCTTAATAACAGCTTATTTATAAGCTGTTTTTCCAGTCTCAAATTTTTCATAGGTTCTTTATAGTTTAACTTATTTTCATTGAATTTTTCATAATTTTTTATAATCATTTAATATTTTTAATCTTTTATTTTCTTTAAATCTGTTTTTTAATTATAATAAATTAAATAAAAATCAAAAAAAAATTGTTTTTTTAGAAAATTTTCTTTTATCATTTAGCACGTAGGAAAAATAGAAAAACTTTTGTAGGGTAATTTTTGCAAAATTTTAATTTTTAAAGAACGGGTTTTCAAATCCGTTTTCGTTTTCTCGTTTTAGAACTCAATATAATTCCGTTTTCATTCTAGTCTTTTTCATTCTCACTTTTTAGTCAAATTCTATTAGGAAAAGTAAAAACTTTCACTTTAAGTTTAATATTTCAAAATTTAGGTTTTTAGTCACGTTCGTTTTTAACTTCCGCTCTCGTTTTTATGATTTAAGCCAATTTGCCTTGATTTAAGTTCCCATAGACTTAGGATTTTCCTTTTATGCCCTATTTATGCTTCCCGTAGATTCTTAAGTTGTTCATTTTCCTTTTTATGCTTTCCCGTAGTTTTAGGTTTAATTTCCCGTGTCTTTTTACGATTTTCCCGTAGTTTTAAGTTTTCCTTAGTTTAAATTGCATTAATTTCCGTAGTTTTAGATAACCAATCAAATCTTTGTTCATTCAAGCATCCAATAATCAAACCAATAACGTAACCGTCAATTTCATGCCTCGTCGGGATAAACGACCCAGGTCCGGTTTCAAACTTTGTGGGTAACAAAGCGAGAGACCGATACTTCCGGTTATACTATACTATATATTTGATATAATTAACCCTAAAAAGTTAATAATCATCAAAGTTTCACCGTTGATTGGGATGTGGATGACTTTCTCGTCACAAATAATTCTAATATGATACTTGGATAACCAATCCATACCAATGATGACATCGAAACTACCGAGTTTGATCGGCATAAGATCAATTTTGAAAGGTTAGTTTAACAAAGTCAGAGTTGCACCCTGAATAATGGTGTTTGTGTTTACTAAGTTTTCGTCAGCCATTTCGATATTGTAAAAGGTATCTATTGTAATGGGTGGAATATTTAGCATAGAGGCAAAAGATATGGATACGAAACTTTTATCGGCTCCAGAATCAAATAATACTCTAGCTAGATGTTGGTTTAGAAGGAACATACCCGTGACTACGTTCGGGTCTTGGTGAGCATTCATATCCCTCAACATGTAGGCTCTTCCCTGGGCATTGTTGCTAGTGGTCTTTCGACACTGATTTGTATAATGCCCTTTCTCTCCACAGGCATGACAAGTAACTATCACTGGTAGCAGATTACTTTCAGTGGCTGGCCCCTTGTTTCTGCAGTTCTTGGTCAGATGGCCCACCTTGTTGCAAGTATTACACTTAACAATGCAAGGTCCTGTGTGATGCAGAGTGCATTTCTTACACAAGGGACGGTTTCCAATATACCCATTGTTTTTAGTTGGAGTGACGGCATAAGACCTGAAGGTTTCCTGTCTTATGTTCTGTTGTGGTTAGTGATTATTGTAGCGGTTTTTGGTGTTGGTGTTACGGTAGTTGTTGTTGTTGAAAGTTCTTCTATCTTCAAACTTTCGTTTGTGATCACTTGATACTTGCATCGGATTGTGCTTTGTTACCTGATCCATTAGCCTCTGGGCTATGTTAATGGCTTCCTCTAGAGTTTGAAGTTTAGAGGAGGTAACATTTCCTTCAATACTTCGAGGCAATCCCTCGATGAAAACTTCTATCATTTTCTTAGAATCTGGCACCATAGTGGGACATAAGGTTTCCAATTCCTGGAATCTTCTCACATATGTCTTGAGATCATTCCCCTTCATAGTCAGATGGTAAAATTCGTCTTCCATCTTTTGGACCTCAGTGCGGGGATAGTACTTCTTTATCAACAGCTTCTTGAATTCAACCCAGGTAATCTTGTAAGCTTCTTCTATCCCAATAGGTTGGGCAAAATAATTCCACCAGGATAGAGCTTTTTCAGTTAAAGTACCAGTAGCAAACTTCACCTTACAGTCTTCGGTACAGTTGCTACGGGAAAACACTGATTTAGTTCGCTCAAACCAGCGGATAAGACCAACAGATCCTTCCGTACCTTTGAAGTTGATAGGTTGGCAGCTCATGAACTCTTTGTAGCTACACTTTCTTGCTACGGGAGCTTCTCTTTCTCTGGTGTTCCTATTGGTATTGTCAGCATTTGCCATTGTTGCAGCTTGTGCTTCTAGAGCTGCGGTAACACTATCAACAACTAGTTTCCTGATGGCAACTTGAGTCATGGCTGGTGCTTCAGATGTTGATGTCCTTTTAGGCGGCATTCTATCAACATGAGACAACACGTAATAAGAATGATATCACAATTCTTTCTTTAAAATGCGTAAGGTTCAAAAA
>BQNB010175976.1:0-13106 GCA_026074375.1 Tanacetum coccineum
GTGACAGGTACAAGGGAATACCCTTCGGAGCATCCAAAGCCGTAGCATTGGAAGAAGGAAGTTTGGGATCATAACACAAAGAAGTATCATATTCATCAACAAAAACTTTGGGAAAGTGAACAAGTGATAGTCGAAAGATTCCTTTCAGACATAACAAGAAAAGGAAAAGAAAAAGACTAACCTGAAGAAAAAAGCATTAGAAGTTAACAAGAGAATTGCAGCAACAAGTTTTGGGATTAGAGAGAGACGGTAAAAAATGAGAAAGAGGGAGAGAACAAAGAACTTATAGTAAAACAAGAGGAAGCGACAGTCGTACACGTGCCCCATTGAAGAAATAAACAGCTATAAATCAAAGCGTGTAAGAAGCACACGCTCACATTTATGGTAAAAAAACACTCGAGTACAAATCAGGAATCGAGGAAAACAGACGCTGAAAAAACCTTTCGAATATCAAAGAGTATTTAATATTGAAAAGACACAAGGAAAATCTTGCCACAAGAAAATATCTATACAACCCACGATAAGGAGAGAGAGTCTGATATCTTATGCTAAACAAAAATTCCGCATAACACATCAGACTGGGGAGCTTGATGGTGTACCCCATCTCACGGCTAGGAGCCTAATCTCCGATGCTGCACAACACGACGCTTCGAGGTGCTTTTTGGCGTAAAGCCCACTCCTGGTTACCGAAAGGAATCGCCAGACACAACAAGCTCATCCCCAAACGGAGGCAGCCGGCCTCTAAGTAAGCAGAGCTTCTAACATACAAAACCAAAATGGGGCTCTGAGGTAAAAGACAAAAACAAAAATATTTAAGACCCTAACAAGGACAAAACGGCCATCCTATATTCCTGCTCATGCATAACCATTACACATGGGCATGATCTTGGAGCCTCAACAGACATCCTATCATTGGCTCGCGAGATCATGCTCCGCTCTAGCCAACCAGAATCAGACACGTAGCAAGACCTAGGTCATTCCAAGGTCATTCCTATAAATAGCACCTCATTTATCCATATCAGGTATGCCCAAAACACACACATTACTTTCTCTCTCTACAACACATACCATTTCCATGATTACTTATTCTTACGTCGGAGCCGATTCGTAAGGTCTACCCCTACGCTTGTGCTAACCCAAGTGATTTATTTCTATCTTATTGCAGATCCACTCTAACACGCAGAAGTATCTTGGCTTATTTCACACGCAATAGGCTCGGATCAAGAAGGTGCAATCTATTGTACGATCAGTTACACATGACCAAGGTTTTACGACCTTCTCCATTTAACTCACAATTGATGGATCTCTTAATGATTATATGAATACCCATGATACACCCCTACATGATCCTACGCCCTAAATATATGTCATTGGTGACTTGCCCTTAAATTATATATTTCATTTTCATGCAAAATTTTAGTGTTACTTTACGAATTTTTAAAAAATATTAAAGGAAGCATTATGAGTCCCAAATTCATATATCATATGTTATAATGAGTTTAGTATCTCCTGTAGTTTTTCGATTGACAAAATATGTGTCATACTATTTTTAATAAATTCGACAACAAAAACTACCCAGAATTGACATGCTCGTACACCATAATGTTGGAATTTTTATAAAATACTTGGACAACTCAAAAAGCTTTGAAATTTTTACTGTGGTTAGTAGACACCTAAAAACACTAACAGAAAAACTTGCTTCAACAAATTCGAATGTTTAGGGGGGGTTTTAATATCTCCAAACTAACCTAAATCTGTCCAGAAAATATGATTCGACAACTTATCTTGCAAAAATTATTTGACTGACCTATACTTGTCCAATTGATTCGAGGCCGGAATTTTCATACACCATGGTAAAACACGTTTTTATACCAAGTTATACCCATTTTAATACACCCTAAAAATCTGCTCAGCCTTAATATTCGATTCAATCACCATCTAACATATCAAATCACCTGTTTAATCACCAATTAAACCCCTAATCATTATTTTATGATCTAACATATTAATTACATAGATTAAATTTTATTTATATAATTTCCATAAATTATTGTTACATTTAAAAAAAATAACATGATTAAGAAACACGTAAATAGATCATACCAACTTTCAAAAGAGATGATTTCTTTCATTTTAAGCAAATACGATTTAAGCTCTTGTACCTTCTCTCTTTAAACTTGTATTTCACAATTCTAGTAATGTCAATTCAATTTACAAGTGTTTGTGTTCTTTGATTTCATATTCAAGTCGAATTTAGCAAATAAGCTCTTAATAAGCTCAATTGAGCTTATTGCTTCTCATAAGCTCAATTTTAGTCAAATTTTGTTGTTTAAGCTTTCATTTACTCATTGTAACTCATTTACATCTAAACATGATCACTTGAGTGATTTGAGTTCATATTCAAGCAACAAAGAGCAAATAAGCTCAAATTCAGCTTATTGTGATTTTTAAGGTTTAGAGGCTTGAGGAAGCCATTAGGATCACCTAGACTCTTCACTTGGATGTCTAGGTGAAGAAGACTCTTCAATTTCAGGTTACTTTTTCTCATTTTCAATTTAGCTAATTCATAGCTTATTTCTACAATGCTTATTTCTCTTTAATCCTTTTAATGATCCTGTCTCTTTTAGCTTAGTGAGCCTATAGGTATTTTAGTTTTAATACTGTTCTAGTCTTAATCAATTTTAGATTTCATTTCATAAAATTCTGTCATAATTAGTAATAGTATAAGCTCCTAGAGAAACTAGCTTATTATTACTAATAAGCTAGGCATTTAAAAGTTTAAACAGCCTTATTAGTTTAGTATAAATAAGAGTAGATATTAGGTTTAATCTGTTTTAGTTTTAAATGAACTTTAGGTTTACTTTAGTTTTGGACAGTTTTATTAAGGAGTGTTTGGGTTTAGCCTATTTTGACTCTTAAAGTCATCATCAACTTGTCAAAACTGTTCATTCATTTGAGTTAGGGTATAATTACAAGAGATTAACAGGTTTTAAAAGTTAGGGAGTAAAATTCAAAGTTTGAGAGCTTAATAAGTCTCTCTTTTGCACCAGGGCAGTTTAAGAGTAAGTTCTTTTAGAATTTGAATTCATTTTAAGCAATAAGAAAGTAACCATGAGTTAGTAAGCATTGTTGTACTTGAATTGAGTTAGTTGAATCAATTTTAAGTAGAGTGTTATCCTGTACAATTGATACTTGCACATTGCATCAGCAACAACAGTATTAACTTGATTGTTGCTTAGTCATTCTTTAAGTAGTCCTCTAGCATTCATAAAAAAAATAGAATAAAAGACTTTAATAAATAAGCCTATTTGTAGAATTCTATTAAGCTTACTAGTTTTTCATCATTTGGCTTTCAAATTAAAGCAACTTTATCTCTCTTTATTTTCCTGTCTAAAGTAGCCTATCACATTTGATAAATACAGCTTTTGTCATTTAAATTTTCATTTCTAGTTTCTAAATAGAAAATCCTTTTACTAGGTTAGTACAAGAACTTAGTTAAGCTTGCTTATCAAAATTTCAGTCTTAAAGGTTCCATTAATAAGAATTGTTACCCTATTAGAAAACAAAGCTCAAAAACATTTCATTTAGACTTTGCTCTTTTCAACCATTAATTTTCTTACTTAATCTGTTAATATTAGAGTGAATTTAGTCTAAAAACCTCTAGTACACATTTTAAGTCTTAATAAGCATCTTTTAGTTTTAAATTTCATCAAGTAATAAGCTCTAAATAAGCCAAAATTCAAAAAGCTAGTCAAACTAGCACTTTCTGTAACAGCTTAGCATTTGCTTATTTTCTGGCTTATTCTTTTGTTAAAAGATAGAAGTCCTTTTATTAAAGTTGTAGAGATTAAGCTGTTCTTTAAGTTTGTAGTTTTAAGTTTTAGCTGAAAATCATTTTTCAATAAGCAAGATAAGCCAATAGCGTAGGGTCTGTTTGGTATATATATGATAGCTTAGGGGTACCCGTTTACACTGTTGTGTAAATTTACACAAGTTTGCCCGCCTACCCTTTAGTTTTTCTTTTCCCAACATTAGTCCCTGATTCTTATCATTTCATTTTATCTTCTTTAATTTTTCTATCATTAATATTTATATTAAAAAATCAAATTAGGTTTAACAACTTTTTAATATTATTGCAAATTATCTTTATCAAATCCTTAGATAAAAAATAGGGCTTTTGAGGTAACATAGATTTACAGAACTTTTCTGATCATGAAAAGTATTTTTGTTAAAATTTTCGAATTAGTTTTATATTTTTAGAAATTAATTTTCATTTTCAAACATTAAAAATCTTTAAAAATTCATAACAAATAGAAAAAGAGTTAAAAAATTAAAATTCTTTTTGTAATAATTTTCATTTTAAATCTAGTATTTTTGAAAAATAAAAGAAAAATTTTAGTGTTAATTTTTAGAAAAAGTTTATTTTTAGTTAATTCATTAAACTTTGGAAATTCATAAAAAATTCAAAAATACATAAAAAATTCCAATTCTTTTTCCTAAAATTTTCATTTTAAATTTGTGATTTTTAGGTATAAAATTTGTTAAAAGTCGTGCTTTAGATTTTAAATTTCAATTTTAGCTCGCGTTTTAACGTTTTGTGCATTTAAATTTCGTGCTATTCCATTGTTTTTAGTTTGTGCTATTAAATTTTGTAGTGTAATCAACAATTCAAAAATCCTTTACTATTCTAAACTCGAATCCGGATTATTCCTAAATTCTCAATTCACGATTTCGTTGGGACACGACCCGAGAAAAAATACTTCCCGGATAAAAAATATACGAATTGTGTTTTCTTTAGTGAGATTTCTACCTTGTATTTCTCTTGTTTGAGGAGTATTTTGGAACGAATTCTTACGGGATTAATACTATACGTATATAAATTTGACTACACCAGTCATCATGATCAATTTGTTTTAGATCCTCTCGTGCAAGTTAAGGAGAATTGGGCTGACTAGCTAGGAAAGTACAGATTACAGCATCAGTAAGGTTATCTCTAGATGTAGGAGCAGTTTGAGTATGAGCAACACTAACTCTATAAGCAGTGTTATATGCTTAATTTGTGCTGCTATTGCTGTTAGTGCTATTGGAGGACACAAAAGCCACATTTTGTGGATTTTGGCTTGTACTTGATGATCCTGCAAGTTCAGGTTCATATATCTTCAAGTTGTTGTACAAGTCATCCAAACTGATGGTTTCTATTTCCTCTTTGTTCCTCCAGATCAAAGCATGAGTCTTCCATTCAGATGGAAGACTTCTTAACAGTTTTAAGTTTATGTCCTCTTGTGTAATAACTTCACCTTGAATCTCCAACTGACTAATAAGTTTTTACAACCTGTCAAAAGTTTGATCTATTGTTTCTGAGCTTGATCCTAAAAAGTTCTCATATTGTTGCTTGAGTAGAGTTCTCTGAACTTTCTTGGATTCCTTGTTTCCTCCATACCTCTTCTCAATGGCTTCCATGAGTAGTTTTGCATCTTTATATGAATGAAACTTCAGTTGATCCTTATTTGGGAGTGCCATCAACAGAGTTCCTCTAGCTTTCATCTCATTCCTCCTGTCCTGCTTTTCTTCTGCAGTAGTAGGTTCATATTCCTGCTCAGTTTCTCCAACAGTTCTCTTTAGCACTTTGTTACCATTCAGAATTACTTCCCAGAGGGAGTAATCAGTCATGAGAAAGTATTGTTCTATCCTCATTAACCAGAGATCATATTCTCCTAGGTTGAGGATAGGGAGTCTTGCAGTCAGAGTTGTAGAAGTAGTTCCTGCCTCTATTTTATCACAGAGAATTAGATCTAGTATGAGTTGTTTGTTTCTTCTTATTCAAAGCTTCACAACAAGCTCTGATACCACTTGTTGGATCGTTTAAGCTCAAGATTGGTTAGATCTTTATATATAGGATCATGAATAACAATGATTAATAAATTTGCACAGTGAAATAATAACACATAATCAAAGTTACTCTAACAAGGTTTTCATCATTATCTTCACTATGATATATGACTACTATAAGCCCCAATTCTACCTTGATCAATGGTAGAACGTGTGTAACACCCCCAAATTGGGTCGCAACGGAATAAGGGTCCGGGACGTGTTACTTCTCAGATCACTAGCACAAGATATATATTGAACGACAATTAAAAGCCGTTTTAAAACTGATACATTGGATTTAACAAAATGTTTACAAAAGCTCGAAGCTTCACTTGTTTACTTGTTATTATTACAAAGATTTCCAGCCCATAACAGATATAAAAAATGTAATGCGACTAAATCTTTAATGCATTACATCCAAAACATAACCACCAATGTATCCCATTATGCCACCCGTTGCCCCAAATGATCTCCTGAAAAACATTGCATTTAAAACGTCAACATAAAGTTGGTGAATTTCATAGGTTTATGTAAATGTATAAGCAGGACCGTAAGACTTTCCCCGTGATAATGCAACAGATGCAGCCATCACAAAATGTAATTACGTTTTCCTAAGCTCATGACACCGAAGCTCGACATAAATGAATACAATATATAAATATTGCCTACATTTCCTGTAACGATGTTCAACCCGTAACATCCAAAATCCAACATGATATACGTTCGTTTCCAGTGATAGCTAGTCACCCGAACGGGGAGGTCAATCCCAAATAGGTCTATCTATAATCATTCACGCTCACATTCCAGTAATTGACAGTTCATGATTCATGGGCATAGTGGGTTATCGCTACTTAGGCAAAACGTAATCATGATAAAATGTATACTTGCGTCCAATTTGTAAAACATGCATATGTTTCTCACCCTAAAAACTTGTAAATCAATAATTGTAAAACATGGGGCTATGAACTCACCTTGAGTGAGTAAATTGATAATAAAATATCCCAAATAAAAATGTGTCACGCTAACGCCCGAATGCAACCTAGTTAATATAGGTCGAATCAGTATTCAAGTACGTTGTCTAACAACTACCATATATAATCCTATATAGTTATCATCGTACCATCGTTCGGGCTATCATAATTTAAGAGGTCATGACATGAACGTGAGGAAGCTAGACAACTTTAAATGTAAATCCAACGAGCTCGTCAATAACGTTCATCCGAAGAGGCCTCATTATGAAATTCCCTAGTAATATAGCACTTTGATAACTGATAACACATATATTTCTATATAGCTATATCACCATCTAATCGTTTAAGTGAAATCGTATTTATAAAGTAAAAACGTTTATAATTACGCCTTTAGCAAAAATGACATAACTTTGTCGTTTTAAGTCCGTTTCTCGCGTTTCTTACGCCCACGCTTTCATATTAAGACGAGTGATCATAAAATCACACTTTTATGTTTTTGAGTTCGTTGTGAATAGCGGTTTTTTAACTGTGTCATTACAGATTACAACTTATTAACGCAAAACCCTACAATGTCGTATCTTATTCGTTATAGCCCGTTTTTAGTGATTCTTTCGAACACGTTCTCCGTAATTGAAAGTTTTATCATATTATTGATGTTTACCAAAGTAAAGTTTCTGTCCATGAATATTACTTTTATAAATTTGATTTATAAAGTATTTAGCGTCGTAAACTCGTAACTTAGCGTATCTTCTTCGTATAATACGATTTTCGAGTTTCTATCATTTTGGAATCCTTATGAGATGTACTAACATTTATAAACCTAATATGGCTGTTAACAAATTCGAACAAACACAGAAACTTTTAAAGGTTTGTGATTAAAACATGTTTTTAAAAAGCCTTGATTTCCGTACCAATTAAGCTTCAACACCTTGTATACAACTACTTTACAACACATATATCTTATATGACTTACATATATAAAGTCAATTAGTCATGTTTTGATCAAGAGTATCCCAAATACAAGATTAACAATGCTATTTACACCCATTTTCACCTTGAACATATTAAGTAACATTAAAACCCTAATTTGTTTCATATACAAATGTTTATACTTAACCAAGTGTGTACCAAAGTTATAATTCTATTTTAACATCAATAATAGCAATCCATATAACAAGTAAATAAGTTTCACAAAACATTGATCAAAAGTAAATATCCCTTCCACATATTCAAAAGTATCCTTAAATGGTGATTTAGCTAAATATAGCATATGAAACACATAAACTCTAGTTATGAAATGACTAACTTTTTAAATAACTTGTGTGGATTGAGTAGAGGCAAAAATAACATCACAAACCTTGTGATTTAAACCCTTAGCTAGTAAATTATAAGATGAAACCCTAATTTTCCCCGAGTATGTAAACCTTAGCTTCCTTTTCTTGCTTCCTATCATATGCAAATGGTTAACCAAGCCTTGAAACCACCTTAGTATGTCTTAGATATGATGTGTGTAAGCTTGTATATGTGGTAGAAAATTTTTTATGGATTGTGTATGATAATGATTTTGAGCCGTGGGCTAGTAATAAAGAAATGGGAGGGTTTTAGATTTTGTTTACACTTGGAAAATGAAGATGTGTGTATACTGCTAGCTAATTGCTTATATAGAATGAAAGAATCTAAGCCAAGGAATCCAGAAGTCAAGGAAGGTTCCTAGTGCAATTGGTCAAGTGGTTACAAAGGTGTAAGACATGGTTCCCTTGATATTTGTTGTAGCTTCATATTTATGGTAAAAGTCATGTACTTAGATATTTCTTTGGTCATATCCCTACAAATTCGGCCACATACTCATATATGAGATGATATTTTGATTATTTTGTGTATTAGGTTTAATCGTGGGTATTTGTTTAAGCATAGTTAGGTTTTGGTGCTTCTGGGAATGCCGAAATGCATTTTATCGTGAAACGTAAGCGTTTTATGTAACCAATAAAAATAAGATGAACAAAGTTGATAATTATCCTCATAATAATCATTTAACACTTGCTTGATGTAAACGTTTAATTGTTTAATGCCCGTTTACATTGAATGATCATTTTTAGTTTACGCGATTTAGCTTAACGATTACGATTTAAGAGCAAACGCGTAAAACCCTAAAAATAAATTGTGAATTACATAATGTCGTACAATGACCTAAAACACGAGGTGTTATAAAATACACAATTTAATGCAGTAAAATTTACACTGTGATGCATTAAAATATACAATTAAGGTAGTAAAATTTACACTGTGATGTAGTAAAATTTACAATCTGATGCAGTAAAATATACATATTAATGTACTCAAATTTACACTGTGATGCAATAAAATATACAATTTAATGCAGTATAATTTAATGCAGTAAAATTTGCACTATGATGCAGTAAAATATACAATTTTAATGCAGTATGTAGTAAAATATACAATTTAATGTAGTTAAATTTACAATGTGATGCAGAAAAATATACAATTTAATGCAGTAAAATTTACACTGATGAAGTGAAATATACAATTTAATGCAGTAAATTGTACACTGTGATGCAGTAAAATATACAATTTAATGCAGTAAAATTTACAATTGATGCAGTAAAATATACAATTCAATGCAGTAAAATTTACAATGTGATGCTAGTAAAATATATAATTTAATGCAGTAAAATTTACAATGTTGATGCAATAAAATATATAATTTAATGCTGTAAAATTTACAATGTGATGCAGTAAAATATACAATTTAATGCAGTAAAATTTACAATGTGATACTAGTAAAATACTGGTATGTGCTTAATTACACATACCATTTTTCATTAAAAACGGACTTAAATGACTAAAAACGTACCAAAAATACATTGTATTTGTATGTTTTGCATTTGAATTGTGCAGGAAACGAATAATCAAGAAAAGGACAAAAACAAAGCTAAAAACGACAAAACCGAGCACGAAATGGAAAAGTGTGAAAAGACGAAGTCAAATCGAAGCCAAAAGTCAACCAAGTCAAAGCCAAGTCAACCCCGACAAAGTCGAAGTCAAAAGAAGAGTCAAAAGCCAAAATACAACTTTAGGGACTGAATTTGCCAAGTCCTTAAAGTTGGATTTCAAAGACTTAAAGACAAAAGTGGTATTTATAACCTTAGGGGCCAAATCTGCCAATTCCCTAAGTTATATACCACAAGGACTCAATCTACAAGATCACATATATCATGGAGGGACTAGTTCTGCCAATCCAGCAAAGTTTTACACCACAAGGACTTACGGTGTAATAACTTAAGTACCCTTGAGGGACTGTTTTGCCAACTTCTCATTAACTTTACCACACAAGGACCAAGTTTGCAAAAACAGTTATAACTTTGAGGGACCAAACTTGCCCCATCCCCAAACTTCCACCCTGCTTATCCCCAACCCCCAAAAAAAACCAATTTTCTCGCCCACTAAACCCAATACAAACTCACGGGTTCCCTTCACCTTCTTTTACCTTGTAACCCTTCAACACCATAGTTAAACCCTTCCTCCCCATCCCACTATCAGCCCTAAACACTCTATAATTGCCATGTTGGCAATCTCACCCCTCCCCAAGCATTTCGATGGCTGTGATTGACTCAAAAGAAGCAAAAAGGAGATGGGTGGCTATGATAAGCTTTGGCATTGCTCCAACATAACTAACACACCCTTTGAAGTGTCTCACAAAAGAAGCATAAGCTGCAAGGCCAAGTATGAAGACATTCGGCTATAAATAGGACCATTCTAGCATTCTAGCTAATAGTAGTTGAATTGTAATTTTCATTAAGTCATTTTTACTTATTTTCAGCTTATTTTACTTTTTCTTTCAGCATTGTACTAATTTTACAGATTAATGAGCAATTGAGGTTTTTATGTAAAATTTCAAGTTTTGAATTCCAAGGTTCTTAAGCTATTAATTTGTGTTTAAATGTATTAAGAAGCCTTAACTTAAGCTTAAATATAAAGCTGTTTTCATTAGCAAACTAAAAAAGTTAAATAGTTAATCAAACAAAAAAAATCAAGCAAGCAAGGAAATGGGTCAATTATGGATGGACCCATGGGTTGTTATTGATTCAGAGATATAAGGACTAGGGGTGTTAGGATTAGTTTTAGGATCCTTTTCATTGGACCCTTTGTAAGTTTTCTTTTTTTTACATTTTCTGCATTTTTTCTTATTTCTACTGTAGCATTGCTTATTTGTGTCTTTTTGTGCTTATTTCCCTTGTTTCCTGTTAACTTGTGCTTATTTACATTGCCTTTTATCAGTTGTTGTACCTGCATTGTTCTTTTTCTCTTGTTTCTCTACTTTTTCTTAAAACTGTCTTTCTAAGCTAGTTATTATTTGATTATTTAATCAGCTTATTAGTGTGCTTATCTGTGTGTGCCTTGTGCTTATTTATACTCTCACTTGCATGTTAGTTAAATATCCAAGCCCAAATCTTACCAAATCTGCCTAAAACTTGGATTTCTATACATAAAGGGGTGTTTGGCATAAGCTGAAAATGGGTCAGAATGGTTAGTGTAATGGGTTGAGGTCTATTAGTCAGTTTTAACTAGCAATAATTAGTGTTAATTAAGAGTTTTTATAAGTGGTCAAGTGTTAAAATAAATTTTAGTGGTAATTTGTGCTTAAGGTTTAAGCTGAGGATCAATCTTTTTCATAATAGCTTATTGGTTAAGCTTTTTGAGAAATCTGTCTTGGAGTCTTTGTTTGTGCTTGATTTTAAGAGTATTAGGGTAGTCAAAGTTCATTTTAACTCTCCTTGTGTCATTTTAGCATCTGTCTAAAGTTTTCAATAAAGTAACTTAAGTAAAACTGTCAAATATTAAGTTAAGTTTTCAGCTAGCAAATCAGTAAATTAGCTTCTAGTTTTTTTTAGCACAAGCTCATTAGGAGCTTGTGTTAATCTGTTTGTAACTTATTTTTATTTTTGAGCTTATTTGGTGGCTTAAAAATAAGCCTGCACTTTGCTCTTTCAGAAACTAAAAAGCTCCCTTGGTGCAAAAGCCCATTTAAGCTGCTTATTTGCTTTCCATTTTCATAGTTTTTAGCCTTTTCAGAGAGCTTATAGGCTAAGCTTTAAGCCCTTGCAAGCTCAGCTATTAAGTCCCACTCTAAGGGCTTATTTGAAATTTGAGCAAAAATTTTAAGTGTTTTTTTAGCTTTTACAATCTTCTGTCTTTTTCAGCTTATCTCAACATGTCTTAGTTGCTTATTTTTTGTGCCTATTTGCCTATTAGGAGTAGCCTAATATCTGCTTAAACTTATTTGTGTTTGTGGTGTGCTTATTTGCCAAAAAGCAAGCTGGCAGTTTGCTTAAAAAGGTTTTAAGCTACTGTCAGCCTTTTGGGGCTTATTTTACAGCTTATACGCGAGTTTTGTAAAAAGTTGTTTTTTTTAAAGTTGCTTAATTTTGCTTATTTTACAACTTTGTTAAGAAAATTTTTTAAAAAATAAAATAAAAAGGGGAAGCTTGGAAGTCAAGGGTGAGCTGGGGCTCGAACCCCCGACCTCAACAAGCCTCAACCCTTTATAAACCAACACCTCTACCGCTGTGCTACAATAGCTCATCCAGTAGAGGTTGGTTTGGTTTATTATTTAAAGGTTTTTTAGCCCGTTTGCTTATTAACCTGCTTTAGCTTATTTCGCAGCTTATTTGATAAGCTGTGTAACTTTTCTTATTTTTCATAGGACCTTTATCCTTTAAGCTATTTTGTGTGAATTTTTCAGAATTTTTTTTAACCAGTTAGTATTTTTTATAATTTATTTTGTTTAAAAACTTTTAAAAATCATGAAAAATAAAATAAAAGTCAGAAAAATATAAACTTTTTTTTTAAATTATCTTTTATTACATAGTTTCTAGGAAAATTATTAAAGTTTTCGTAGGGTCATTTTTTTCAAACGTTCATTTTTTAAATAACGGGATTCGTTCCCGTTTTTGTTTTGACTCGTTTTTTGTCTTAACTAACTCCGTTCTCGATCTAGTTTTTTTTAAACTTCATTTTTAGTCACTTAGAACCCATTTTAAGTGAAAAATTCATTCAAGGGTTTTAATTGTGTAGTTTAGGTTGTTGATCCTCGTTTTTCGTACCCGTTTTAGGTTTTAAGTTATATAGCTTTCGTTTATAGGTTTTCTTTAATCGTTTTTGCATATTTAACTTGTAGAAATAGAAATACCAATCATATCGTCAGTCAATTCAAACATCGATTATTAATTCGTCATTCGATTTTTCATT
>BQNB010175977.1:0-13106 GCA_026074375.1 Tanacetum coccineum
TGTCTTTTAGACACCCTACGTTGCCTGAATACAAAGTTCGCCACTTCTAAGTATTTTTACGCCATATTAGTTTGAAGTTACGCTGGGTGGTGCTCAGATTGAAAATACACAGGGTCAAGCATAGTTTACGCTGGGTCAGGAAAAGATTTAGTCTCTCTCTAACAAAAAATTAAGCAGGGACAAAGAATTTACCTATTATGTAATCACTTCCTCTTCTTCATCCTCTTTTTCACCATCGTCATTATCATCATTCTTCTCAAGAACCACAACCTCTTTATTCTCCAAATGATAAGAAAACCCCTAAAAATTTATAAAAACACTAAAAATCAAAAATCTAATGAAGATTAATAAACTTACATAATGGATAGGATTTAGGTAAAAGTCGTTGCATGAAATTTTAATATGCATTAAATTAAATCAATAACTTGTTTATGTTATAGATTTGTTACAAACCCAAACTAAAAGTTTGACCAACTGTTTTAAGCAAAACCAAATTACAGAAATATATATGAATGCAGTTTAGGACCAACTCTAAAAGAATTTTTCTAACTTAACACAGTTATAAAGTTAAAAAAGATATATGCTTAATGTTTGACTATTAAAATGGCTAATCGTAAGGACGAAGCTCAAAACCAAGAATATATATTCAGTAAAATTTACCTTCTGTGACTTGCTTAAGAGCATCATTGTGGTTACAACTTTTCCTTTTGTGACGAAGCTTCTAAAGCCCGAATCTGAGAGCATTCGAGTATCAGCAACACAACTTCTTTAGTCTTCCTGCAAATATCAAACACATAAGTTATTTGACGGCTTCAAATTCATTAAAAAGATAAACATTACTAGTATGACTACTTACGGAAGTTTCCACGACCTGTGCCTTCACGTGTAAAACTCATTTCTGCACTAATAAATAAAACGATACTAAGTTTCATTGAGTGAAAATCAGTTAGTTCAGAAAATTGTCCCATAGAAATAATTTCCTTGTTGTAACCAATCGCAATATCCTAAATTTATGTAAAGAATATAAATGAGAAAAAAACCTTTATGGAGTTGAAGCATAGGTTACGCCTCACAATTTTTTTAGCCGTCTTGCTGGTTCATATCAGCCGTACCTCAAATCACCCTACATCTAATTATAAAACCGAATCAATACCTCATCCTAAAATCATCTTAACTGCATAAGAATTCAAAAACCTGAAAGAAAAAAACCCAGTTTCTTTTTTTTCGTACTCAGTTCTTGAAGCAGCGCACTTACTCAGCAGATATGGGGTGTACCCCCTTTCTTAAAACCACCAGAATCCTTGCCACATCGGCCCGCCAATACCACTGTCGTTGCTTCTCATCAGCCAGTTACGTGTTTCAAATATATTTTTCATTATTCCGTTAAAAAATGTAATCTTCTCATCGGTATCCAATACAACTAACCAAACAAAACACAAAAACTCACCCGCATTTCTAGCTTTGGCCTCATAATCTTCTTATCAAGCTTCCCAAGCTCCTCATTTTGCTCTCCAATTCGCATATCGCTAAAAACAGATGACTTCCCACTACTCTTGTAATCTTGAAACAATGTATTATTCCCCTACACATCAAAAAAGTCAAATCAACTCCACACTCCAATTACATTTTCCTTATTCAATTTTTAACTTTGGCTCAACTTAAGGTTATAAAGGGCAGTTTGAAAGGCTGTTTGGACAGCAAAATAGTGAAGGAAAAAAGGGCAAATTATGTGAAGGGCTGTTTGGACAGCAAAACATCATTCACTATAAGCAAAATAGGCGGATCATAGACAATAAAGACAAATTGTGTGTATCAAAACCATTGTGTATAGATCAGAAATTATACTTAAGCTTATTTATCATGCTTATGGGCTTATTTTGATTTTGAAAAAGTCATCAACATGTTCGTGATTCTTTACGTCTTGCAGATAAGAAAAATATCATACCATGTATTTCTGGTCGAACGACACAACCGTCTGCTTTTCCAACCGCTCCGGCGCACCACGACCGTGCATCTTTCTATAATGCACTATCTCTAACTAAAAGGGAATGCAGCAGCTGGCATTCTATTTATACTTGTTAATCTAGTCGTGAGCTAAGACTTAGTTATGTGAGTGCCAGGCTTGGCGAGTCTCTTGTATGTGGTAATTAGCCACATAAGCCACATAAGTTTGTGCTTATATGTTTTTGATTAATGATGTTAAATATACGTGAACCGAATGTAGTATATGAGGCCAAACCTATAGGTACGTCGGTCAATCGATAAAACATGAGCACAATGGCTAGCTAACAACGTTAAGTTGCACACCCTTATGTGTAATCCAAAACACATAATTAATTGTAAAATTAAAACCTTTCAGAAATCTATTATCAAAAACAAAAGCCAAAAACGTAAGACAGTAATCAAAACTTTTGCTTAAAAAGCTCCCACATGATAATCTTCACCGCTGAACTATGCTAAACACCGTGTCGAACCAATTTTACGCATAAATTATAAGACATCTCAAACACCCCCTTCTATATGCTCCCAAGTACTTATATTATGTGAACTCGAAATAAAAATTAATCAAAACAAACTCATGTAATTCATGGCCATTAAACGTTACCTTACCGGAGACCTGCATTTACCAAAAAATTATATATCATTTAAGATTTTACATGGGAAAAGAGCCCGAATAGTTGACAAAAAACTGAAGGGAACTATAAGATCTGTGTTACTATCGGTGAATCTGCTTCTTATCAAACGGTTAACATATACATACTAAGTTGCAAAACTGAAAGGTAAACATAAATGCGGGGATTTAATGTTGGATTGTAAAGTAAAACACTTACCAAAAACAATGTTTATGTTTTTGGAGTTAGTGTTGATCTGAATTTTGCAGCTTGTTCTCCAGTTTCAACTTCAACCCACCGCCGCCAAACTCCTCTTTGCTCCCCATCATACCTTTAGAACCACCACTTCAACTTCCAACCCACTCACCAACCTTAATTCATAAAAACACAAACACAATCAAACCCTAATAAAATCATACCCGCATGACAAAAAACAACAAAAAAAAATCTACATATCTGCTAACCAAAAGTTTGAAGGAAATAAAGTACTCACCATAGGATTCCTTTGAGACGTCGTAAGTAAAGATAAATGAAGCTTTAATCATTAAAAAAACAACTAATTAGAAAAAACTTTAAAATCGATTTAAAAAAAAATTAGAGTAACTTATACCATTGTTATCTATGTAGATCTGTAACTCTCTTCTGATTGAAATCAATTGCCGCTTCTATTTTTTGGTTTTGGCTTGAGGGTTTCATGAATTAGGAGAGGGTGGGTGTCGAGAGGTTTTGTGAGTGAGGACTGAAGAAAATGGTTTTTATAAGTCAGTAGGACACGTGGAGAGGAGGAAGAGATGATGAAGACACGTGTGGGAGAGGTGGATATTAACTCGGTGGGAGAGAGAAGTAATGGGAGTGATTTATTAATGGGAGAGAGAAGTAGTGGGAGTGATTTATTAATCTTCAGTTGGGTTTTCGGGTTTCAGGCGGGGATTCCGGCAGGTTTACTGGGTTCCGGCGGGATGACCCAACAACACATTAAATGCGTTTGGTGACACGGTACTGGGTTTTAATAAAGTTAATAATAAGTGGAGAAAAAATTGTGAGGTCTATGGGTGTTTCATGACACCAAAAATTGAAGGGATGACGTTTTATGTGCGATAAATTCTGTTGTTATAGAGAAAATGTGATGAGGTGACGGCACCGCTTTAATAAACAATTAAATATTTCTTAACAAGCTTTTGAGTTTCAATAAGTGTAAACATGTTTTGGCAAACTGTATTTCTTTAACCCAACATATGTAACCTAGACATAGTAGAGGTTTGGAATTTTTTTAGGGATATACTTTGGGTCGTGCGATCTGATTGGTCAATAAAATTTAAAATCAAATCAATTTGGTTAAAATTAAAAAATTTTGGTGAAAAATATGATGAAGAAAAAAAAACACATAAAAATGTGTTAAATTTGTGAAAAAAAAACTTGAAAAAAGAGAATGTAATTAATAAAACTTTAGTAGTTTTTAATTTTCAAATAAATCATATGAAGTTAAGTGTAAATTTATAAATTTACAAGTTTTATTATAACTTTAAAAAATAAACAAATAACCCTTTAAACTTTATACCCCTAGACTTTATATTTTCAAATACAACAAACGTAAACAATTTTTTTACTTCGAAACAAAGATTTAACAGTATCTAATCACATCTAAAATCCACCCGAAGACTTTTTAGTGGATTTTTCATTGTCGGTCTGAAATCATGTTGTACAATCAAATAGAAAAACACCGAAGCACATAAAAAACATAAATAAAGAAAATGGTATTCTAGCTATTCATTGATGATGAGTTCGGAAGAATTGCATAGTTTTTTCTTTTAGTTTAATACATACTTAAATTTTAACATTTAAATTTCTCAAAAAGTCTTTATTCCATTGGCATAACTTATTAAACAGGAAAAAAAATTATACACATATTAAAAAAAACATAGGCACGGGTATTAAAACTAGTGTCTAGACTACATCGGGTTCGAAATGAATCTCGCGTTAGGGTTATTCATCAAACCAATCTTTTCTGTTTTTTACTTTTTTCCGCAAAAGTATTAACAATTTAAGAAATCCATCATGAATATTCATTATATCAACCTTCTTCAAAAGGTTCACACAATCCAATCCATGAATTAAAATATTGTCTGCATGACAAGCAAGTACATTCCATATAAATTGATAAGGCATCTCTGCTAGTAGAAGCATCCCATTTAAAAGTGATTCTAACATTCCTTATGCAAATGAAATCAAAAGGCAGTCATTTTTCGGATTTAAAGCTCAACATTGACATATACAAGTAGCAGATATAACTATGTAAACTGTTATACGCTACCAGTAATCAGATCATTTAATTCAAAATGCAATCCAAAACACCCTCGTAGCTGTTTGTTGTTTGTTTAACAACATATTCAGTTCACATATTAGCAGTTTTTTATATACTCTCTCATGTTTATAAATACATATTTGTGTTTTCCAGAGGAGAACCGTATACCTTTGAACGTAGGGACGCACACAAAAGTGTATAACTGATTAATTAATCATATGTGAAAAAACTTCAGTGTCACAAATTGACCTACTACCCTCTTTGGGGTGTGGGTAAATTAATATATAGCAGAAGTTTTTCTTTGCTTGTTATAGATCCACATAAATTCAAATGGTTACAACTTACAAAAGTGTGAATACTATCATGGAAATTAGGCGGTTTAGTAAGCATGGAGCATATATTTGTTCCAAACCTAAATCATCCAAACCTTGTAAAGTTATTTGGTTACTGCCTACTTGCACAAAAAAAAAAAAAATTTGGTTACTGCCTATAACATGAAAGTAATAGAAGTCAACCAAACGAAACTATATAGAGCATTACATTGTAACTGTAACTCAAACGCATAACATGTGCGTAACATTTTTTAACGATACAACACAAGATAAAACAAACCAAAGATAGAATCATTGTTACTGTATAATTTAATTTCCAGGAAATCAGAAACTAAAAACTAAGTTAATAATCAAGAACCAAGAATAGCAATCCAAGAACTACCTCAAGAATCAATCTTTATCCTCATCTACTTTATAACGCTCTCTTTTTGTTTGAACCAGCATAATTGGCTCTTGACCGTTTGCTTTTCACAGGCGTAAACCAATTCTCCCCTTTGCCTGCTTTCGCTTTATTGTACTTCTGGTATTCTCTTGACCTAAGCACACCCTCAAAAAGGTTAATATCCTCCAAAATTTCACGTCGTGTGAGTGATGATAATGTAGGAAGAATGTCTCTTTGGAAATCTTTTAGTCTCCTTCCTCTTTTTAATTTGATCCCACTTTTCTTTTCATCAAATTCTTTTATTTCATACGCTATTGATGTTGCACAATCTTCATCCACATTGCTTGGTTCTAGCTTTAAACAAAGTGCCTCATAAGAATCAATGGAACAAGTCCTTTTGAACGGTTCTTTAGTATCTTCATTGCTATTTTTCTGAGTCTCATTTGACCCTAATTCGGTTTCAGAATCTTGATGGCTAGTTGATGGTTGTTGTTGTGAGATAGAGACAAGTGAGAGTGCTGCTTTTTGTGCTGTAATATTCAAGTCGTCTGAGATATGTATCTCTTCTTCTTCTTCTTCTTCGGTAAGATCAGACGAGGGCTCTGGATGGGACTCCAGATTAATGGTGGACGCTTCAGTTTGACTTTTGAAAGTCACAGGAGTGGTAATTTGACTGCAAGCTTCGCTGCTAGAGCCATCGGACGATGGATAGGGTCCCAATGGTTCGTTTGAGTGAAAAGAATATTCGTCGGGTAGGGGTTCGTTGAGGTCAAAATCCAGTAACACTTTTGGTTTGACATCATGCAAACCGTTGGATCCTGCATGATGAAGACAAGATTACAATGGGTTCCATCCAAAAGGGACAAAAGTGTGTTCTTGATTGTGAGAATGGAAATAATCTAAGTTGTGCATATTTGACTTTTTAAGTCAAATGAACCGCGTGCTAATGTTAGAAAGAAAAGAATATGTCAACTTTTTGGGAAAAAATTATTAGGCATTTATAAAAATATATGGTGACACCACATTAGGATCAATATGGTTTTATAGTTTAAACTTTAAACTCTAAACTAATGCATGTCAAATTTGGCTTTGACCAATGACCAGTAACATCTTTTGATTTAAAGGTCAAAAGAACAGAACTCAAGTTATAGTCAAACCTTGAGTGATGGAGCTTAATTCCTGACACATGCCATCGTTCACCAAAGATTCTTTCTTCTTACAAGACGGGTCTATCTTCAAATGATCTGTAGAGTTTCAATTAATATTAGCGGCTTGTTAAATGCTACTACTTCAAAAGAAGCCCATATTTGACTTTAAAGTCAGCTAAACTATATTCCAAGACTAGTGATTAGTGAAGAACTTAAGCCAACTAATTAACTACTGTACTATATTAAACACATGCGAATATAACATCTAGAAAAACTAAAACGCATCATAATTCAATCACGCGTTTCAATTTAAGTTCCAGAAATAATACAGTTGACTTTCCTAAGTTAAAAAGAAAAAGACGGATATCAAGCTATAGAGTGACGAACCTTGTTGCAAATTCACAACTTTGTTTAAATAATCTGTAGAACTTTGACTGGACTTGTCCAAAGAAAAGATTCTGCAAGCATTTTCATTCCATCCTGTTACTGTAGATTCTCCTAGATCGACTGTATCATGGGAAGATGGATACATGATCTTGTTCTTCCAAAGTTTTTCTGACGTTCTGCTTCTTTTATTAGTACTCGTCCCGATGCCCAAAGAAACTTTCGCGTCCTCCACATCCAAACCATCGTCATTACAAAAGTTACCAGTCAAAGGTCGGAGATCAAGTTGTCTGTGCTGATATACAGAGCCAAAATCTTGATCTAATAAGAATCGAGCGGATCCCACCTGAAGAACATATAACCAAACATTCAGGTAACTAGTTAAATACACCCAGAAAGCACCAGTTAAGGTTGGCTAGTTGAGCCCATATAGTGGGGTGAGGTTTATGCAGGCATGCCATGAGAAAGGTTCATTTTTATAAACCTCTTCGTGGCAATATAATGTCAGTCATTATGCTAAAATAGACTAATTTGATATCCATGTTCTATAAAATGTTTATGGAAAGTGAAAAAAGTTAATCACTTGAAGAGGTTTATAAATTAGTGATCCGCCATGACGTGAATGATAATAAACCTTCAACAAGTTTTTATAGCACACTGTATACGGTTTATGCGTAGCAGTATGTCAAAGAAACTCGATTCCAATTACACAGGATTTTACAAACCAAACAAACGCTAGGACATCCCAAGACATATTCGATTGCGGGTCCCATTTCAAGATTCGCGGAGCCCATTTCAAGGCTCCAAATATGTCGGACCCGTCTCAATTTATCATAAGGACAGTAACATTATACATGCCTAAACAACCTACAAAACTAACATCTAATTACAGTTAAAATTATCAAAAGATAAAGTTAAATGGCATTTACCGATTGACATTCCTCAAACGTTCTCTTCATAGGAAAAAGTTCACGTCTTAAATACTTCGAGCCACTCATCATCAACGACTTCTGTACCCCATACAACTGATCAAGCTCGTGCTCCTTAACCTAAACAAACAATCACCACTCGTTCACTCAAAACAATATTCCAAAAAAAGCAAATAACTTTTCGCATAACTTCAATAAACAAAAACATACGTGTTTCTTCGACATTATCTCGTGATCAAACATGATCTCCTTTAACAATTCTTCACAGGGGGACTTTAATAAACAATTGATATCAAGAACACCTTCAACCAAAACCAATATAAATATCATGAGTTCATGACAAGTTCAGGGTACAAGCATCTAAACTAACAGTACAAGGACATAGCATACAATATACATGTTTAATACTCAGTCATGGTTATAGCATGACATTGACAATGTACTCAAAGTACAAATCTTTAAGTCAATAGTACATCTTACATACACTTTTACCTAATTATCAACTACACAATATATCCATGTTTAGTATAGTTACACATATACCTTCATTAATAAACCATATTTGTTTCTTGATATTTTTTATACAAATATCTCATTATTTCATTCTTTATAAAACATACAAAAACAATAAAAATCTAATCTTTTTCACACCATATATAAAAATATCCAATTTTAATCACAACCCATGTAAAAAGATTCATATACACACATTAAAAAATATAAATATTTAACAATGGAGAAAAAAAGTATACCAAAAGCATCAGGCGCACGTTAGCAAGAACATGTATGTTGATAATATGTATGGTTATGGGATCCAAAAAAGATGAAAATAAATGCAACTTAACCCAGTCGCAGACACTCTCTCTCTAGAGCCTAGAGAGAGAGTGATAGTGTGTGTTTAGGTGTAAATGTGTGAGAGAGCAAGAGATGTGAAACAGGATATAGTTGTGGTGGTGGGGTGGTGGCTAACTTGCGCAGTCGGTGCGTATGCGTGTGATAGACGGGAACTTGTTAAATGTTGTTATGTTTATGTGTGTGTTTAGAATATATAAAGTTTTTTATTTGTATGTCTTTATTTGTAGTATATATTTTTTAATGGTAAATAATATATGTGAGAATGCGTGATGTTCTGGCTATGGAAAAGGAGACTAGTCAGATCCTGTTGTGGGACGGTTACCACTTACCACTGCAAAAGCTACCAAACAAACCTTTTTTTTTTATGTAAAAAATCCTCAAGTTCTTTGCTCGGTTTTCTTTATCCTTATGAAAAAACTTTATCTCTAAAATTTAAATAAATTTTAGAGGATCCTTATCATTTGGCATTTGTGTTATACAGTACTACTTACTTTCAGGGACGGAATCAGGACACAATTGGACCAGATGCATTTACGAAAATTTATACGAAACAAGGAACGCAAATTTTTGAGACCAGGTGCACTTAGGAAAAATTTAACAAAATTTAACACTGCGCCACAAAATTTAACAATATTTAACACTATGCCGCAAAATTCCATGGGGGTCCCGGGACCCCCGGGACACCCCCTAGTTCCGTCCCTGCTTACTTTACATACAAAAGATACTTCCACATATAAATATCATAAATATATTGATACCATATATTTAGGGTTACCATAAATATCATGTATGGTAATTTAGGGTTACCAATTGGTTAAACGATATATTGATACGAAATAAACAAGTTAGGTTCGGTACGTCTTTTCGGAGATCAGTTAGAGGAGGGGTCGAACAGCAAGAATTCTCAGATTTAAGTTCGTTTTTTTTTATAAGATGTACACAGTTTAATTAAGTTTTTTCAGTGACTATTTCCCATCTTTTCTCGTCACCTCAAAATCTCAAATAGTATCTGATAGGTTACCACTAGGCTACTTCCAGTTAATTGTTAATTTGTCTAAACCTTCGTTTAAAACAATGAAATAACTGATTAAACAAGTATTAACATGTTTTAAATAAACTGGTCACAAGGTTTGCATTAAGATTTAAGACTCAAGTCTATGTGTAAAAGATAAAGATATATAAATGTGACACTTTAGTTAAGTGATTGACACTTCATGTTTTGATTGACACACTTCATTTTGTGCTGTGAAAGTTGTACATATATGATAAGATGCTTACGGTACTTATATTTTAGAATGTTCCAACAAAAAATTAAAGTAAGTCAATCACCTCCCTTCACTTAAACCCGTTAACCCATCAACTCAAACCCGTTACCAGACCCGTTATCCTTCTTAACCTAACCCAAATTGCCACCAAATAGCATACGCATGGTATACGTTTTTTTATGAACAACGGTATTAGCTGTTGCATTTTCAACCATCACTAATATGTGCATCTTAAACAATACATGAATCACGTACAAGAATCATAACATATTCAATTCGATCATATCAAGTATATGTAAAAAAACCAAATATAATAGTAATTTCGTCAAGAGCCCTCTATGCATATTTGTTTCGTTTTCTTAATAGTCAACATGTTCATATTATAATGTTTCATAACGGATACTTGCTAATCATCAAGCACACATTGATCACATATATTCGTAATTGTATATATATAAGTATCTGTTTAGTATATCGCATGAAAATTACCTGATGATATTTGTTTCGTCTTGTAACAGTCATGTAGGTCAAGTCGTCAAGTATCCTTGATAGAATGAATTAAATGGTATTTGGGTTAGTATATATATGAAAAAAAAAATCCACTTTCCTTTTTTATACTATTTCAATTACGCGTGGATTTCTGTTTAGAAGACTTTTCTTAAAAAAGTACAATTTAAGCTTTAAAATTGGAACTAACGTTTTTTTTTAATAAAGAGTGTTTTTTTTTCTTCATTAGAAATTAAAGAAGCAAATTGTTGAAAATTTTAGAAGCTGTTAAACAAAACTCCACGCTATAATTACATTTTTCAACATTTCAAACTCATCGCGTAATTATAAAAACCTGACAGGACGCCAACTGATTCCAAACTGATCATGAATTAAATCCAACTATACGAGTATTCGTGCATAGCAATGGGAATTTATAGCGGCAGATAGTTGTACTGATAAAAAAAAGTTTATGGGTTATAAACGAAAAATAATAAAAGTTTGAGGATTTGGGGAATAAACATAATGTTTTAAAACCCAGTTTGACCCGGCCGGTTCAACTGGTTAAACCGTTTCCGGACAAAAAACGGGTAAAATTAAACCGGTTTTTATATTTTCGTAACTCGGTTTGACCCAGTGGTCGAACCGGTAACCCGGTGACCCAGTGATTCGACCGGATGGATTAGAGACCCGGTTTTCAAAACATTGATTAAACATTGATTATAGTTTCCATAAATAAATTATTTAATTTTTTCACTTTCAAGGTTTGTAGGTTTATCCATTATAGATAGTATCCATTATAGACGGTAACAAAAATATTAAGAAGAGAATTATTTTCTATTTCAGTAATTGCTTAGATATTATATTAGGGGACTCATCTTCATCATCTGTCTAAATATAAATCAATGATTAAGATTATAAATTTTTTAAATATCTCATGAACCGTTAATCATTTTTTCTTCGTTTTTTCACCTTTTTTACATTCTTTTTTCGTTGTTGGAACTTGCATGAAGAAATCACATGTGATTAGTCAATAATTTGAATATTCGTATAAAATCACATGTGATTTAACACTAACATCATATGTGATTTAACACTAATATCAAATTACATGTGATTTCATTAAAATTACATATCATATGTGATTTAACACTAATATTATATGTGATTTAATCATATGTGATTTAACATTAATATCATATGTGATTTAACACTAATATCACATTTGATTTTATTAGTGTTTAATTCCATGTGATTTCTCATTCAAGTTTCAACAACGAAGAAAAAATGACGAAAAAAGTAAAAAAAACGTGAAAAAGGTGAAAAAACGAAAGAAAAAAAATTTGTCGAAAGTATATCAAAGTGCATATCTATAGAAAGGTAATTAAATGCTCATCGTGATGGTATATTTTTTTCGGCTTAACGATTAACAGTTTATGAGATATTAATATTTGAAAAATAGATGAAAATGATGAGTTTTGGTTTAATCTCATCCATTAAATCAAAATAGAGATGGAGGGTGATGATTAGTCAATTGATATCAAAACAAAGTTTGGTATCCAAATGAACTTAAATCAAATTTTAATAGTTGAACTTTAATGACAAAAGGAGATACAATTCACAAAAAACTTTAACGAAAGTCAATTCTCATAGTCTTTAAATGTAAAACAGAAAAGCCTATAATATAAGGTTGCCTTAATCGGCTTACCAAAGACTATCAAGAGGCTCCGATGAGGAGGTTGGTCACGTGCCACCCCGGTGCATCCTCACCTCCTCACGCGTGACCTTGGCCAAAAACCACTAATGTAATAATTTTACATACATATAAAATATACTATAATAATATTCCAAAGAGCAATTAAGAAAATTACCAAGTAACCCTTGATACAATTCACTCTTAAAAATATATAATACAATATATAATACGTATATTTAACCGGGAAGAATGATCACCCGGGTCGTTTCCCCAACGACTTATGCAATTGAAACCACGTTTAAGCTCGGATTATGATTTGAATGAAAGCAAAGATATTTTGATGATCTATAACTACCAAATAAAAGCAACAATTAAAAATTAACAATTAAAATCAATTAAACACTTAAAAAGATTAATGGGAAACAAATAAAACTTAAAAGTTTCAAAATCTACCCTGAGGCCCAACCCCGACTACAAAATAAGTCCTATTTAAGCTTAAAAATAAGTTGAATCTTAAAAAGTGCTTATTATTGAAAACTCATAAAAGCAAAGTTAGAGAACAAGTTGGTGAGAATAACTTTAATAAAAGCTCTACAAGCTGAGCTTATCAATAAGCTGTTTACAGAAAGAGGGGGTTTCCCTTTGGTTTTACTTAAAAGCTTGTAAAAAGCTCAAATTGAAAAAGAAAAGGTGATCTAGATAGCTTATGATGAGC
>BQNB010175980.1:900-13106 GCA_026074375.1 Tanacetum coccineum
AAGAAAAGTTAAGTCAATACCCCCATATGTTTGTCAAATAGTCTCCATGTTATGTTGATCCAACTCAATTCGGGTCATAAATTAGTTTATTTATCGAGTATGTAAAAGTTTAAGTGTAGGGTTGTATCTATAAACCCCCCATGATGTATTATATGTTTAAGCAATAGCAGGGAAAAAGTGTACGAAAAAATACAAAAAAAAATGAAAAAAGAAAAAAAAATCAAAAAAAGTATAAAAAAGTAAAGAAAATGTACGGGCTGCCATTTGCTTAGTTTATGTTTATGTTCACCTTAGAGTCAAGAAAAGAAAAATAAAGAGTTTGATGTATAGTTTTGTAGATTTTGTACATCTTGTCCGAGTGGTAGAGTCTTTGGCTTAACAACCAAACCAAAGTGTATTCTTATAGATAATTAACTCACCACTTCACCCAAAAATCACCCAAAAGTCACTCCCCAAATATTTACCATCCGTTTCTGTTTCCATGTTATCATATTACACCTACACCCTACAACCCCTTAAAGATCTCTTTGATAGTAACTATTATTATTTACGTTAGCAGTGGAGGTTTGATTCTTTATCAAGCCTATGGTAATTTGTATCCTACGACAGGTAATGAGTGTTATATTTTCCATTTCCATATTGTCATAATTTATTATACACCGAGAGAGAGAGAATATCCAAACACTTATTGTGAGGTGCTAGTGTATCTTTTCCGTGCTTCTAGTTATGAGGTCTAATTGGTTGTGCCATGAAAGCCTTTAAAGAGTAAGTTGAATGCCCCCGATATTGCTATTGTCTAGGTAGAAAAGCTCATTTGCTTGGGGACAAGCAAATCCCAAGTGTAGGGGTATTTGATGAGGTGTAATTTTATACACTTTTTCGGGGTCATTTTACCCTTATAATCATGCAAAAATGCTTTAAATATGTGCTTAATCGTTTCTTTTTGCATTTTTAGCACTTGGAAGACATTTGGAGGAAATACACGTGACTTGGGCTCAATTTTGGAAGAAACCGGACAAGATGGCAAATGGGCATGAAGACACAATTAATGATTGAAGATCAGAGAGTGGAGACGCCGTCTGGATTTATTGTGACGCCGTCTGAAGCATTAAGCGACGCCGTCTGGATTTATTGTGACGCCGTCTGGATCAGCCGTCAAATATGAAGCCCTAGAAACCCTAGCGTGGGGACGGCGTCTGGAGAATATGTGACGCCGTCGCGCCCTGGAGTCTATATATACAAACTCGATTTTTACGTTTTAAATATACATTATCATAGAGGATTAGGGTTTAGTTCGTGGGAGGTCGACTTGTACCAGATTTTGGGAGTATTTTAGGGTTTCCCAACCCTTCTATACCATCCCTAATTGCTTGATTCATAATAGTGAAGTTCTTTTATCCTTTATCTTTCAATATGTCTTATTGTTTGATTGATATTTGTGCTTCATCTATCTTGAACATGCTAGGCTAGATCTTTTAAGTGTTTGCTTATGATTGCATGTGAATTGGTATGTAGATCTTAATTATATTGCTTCTTGTTGATGTGTGTGCATGCTTAGTCTCTAGAACCCTAGTTACTTAAGTGTATCAAAGATCTAGAGCGGCATGATTGTGTAGAAAGGATTCCATAGGTAACAGTCTTCATACTACCTTACCCATATGTGGATGATCCCCTTTAAGTGTTTTAATGCGCGTATATCTCCCTAGGGGCCATGTAATAGTCTTTATACTACCTTGCACGTGTGTTGCCCTAGCAAGATACCACGTAGACGGCGTTTTTTTGTGTAATTCGCCATACATCTAGAATAATACCAACACATACATCACAAGTGTGACAAGGCAATAGAGTTGGCAAAAGCTACCAAGGATCACACATGATTAAGTAAACATTACTCCCTTATCATATGAATCCCCTTATCTTTAATTAGTTTAATTTAGTTTAATTAGTAGTTTAAAACAAACCACCTTCAAACCCCAAGATTTTAATTGATTTCATAAAATATAAAAACACAAAAATAATCTTCTCTCAAACCCTAAATCTTAGTTACATTTAATTTGGACCTTTATAAACGCGTATTCCCCTAAAGAATGATAACAACCCCCATGTCTTGCCTATACTACACTACAACGGTTAGGTACACTGTCTAGGGAGTTGTAAAACCGAAGTGAGTTTCACAATCTCTTCTTCTTCATCCCTCTATCAAATGCAAGAGAAGAACACGCGTATTTGCCAAGAAACGAAGTGTTGTAGATTAGTAGTTACTTCTCATCTTATTCTAAGATTTAACGTCTATATTTTCATTCATGTATATTTGTGTAATCCAAATTGTGTGTAAATCTGGAAGTGTTGATTGTGTGTCGGTTAATATTTTAGTCCTCAAAATACATTAGTGAAGTGGTAGATTGGTTCTAGCTAAGATTAGGACTTGACATTTAGCTTAGTGTCAAAAATCAAGATAAGCGAAGTGTAAATGGATTTCTCCTACTAAAGAGGTCTTGTTGACATAGTGAAATCTTGAGCGAATACTCAAGGAGTAGTGTAGGGCGAAAAGGAGCTTCGTAGCCGAACTACTCTAAATCTTGGTGTTGTTATTTGATTGTTCTATCTCTTCGCATTTATATTTCTTACTTAGTATTTGTATTGTAATTGTGTTGCAAGTAGTTAGATATATTGGCTGCTCATATTGTTGGTTGATTTAGCATATACTCGAATCTAATATTTTTAAAAGCAAAGTTTTAAAACGCCGTTTAACCGGTAATAATTTTAACAACCCCCCCCCCCCCCCCATCTTTCTAGTTTCACACAGTCTGCTAATAAACATTTAAGATTCCAAAACATAACATGGTATTCCAAGGTTGGTATATTAGATTAGATTTTAGTTGTCGGCATTGCAATAAAAATACGATTGCAGTCAATGCAAATATAAATACTTACTGGATAAATAGATCAAAATAGGAAAGGTAACCTTTGAAGAATGTAAATGAATCATCATATGTGAAAGAAGTCGGGTTGACATTTAAAGTCAAAACACATTTCTAACATAGAAACAGTTAAACACTTATTTATTTTTAAATAAGGGTGGTCTTGGTGTGCATTCTCTCAGGCTCAAAGAAAGAAAGTATTTGCACATTTACTTCCATTAACTAAGATGTTTCATACTTCCACCGACTCAAACCTAAAGATGTTTCAAATGTAAAAGAGAAGGATGACTATTAGGATCTAGATCCACAAACACTTTATGGTCAATCAAAGTTTACGCTAATGACCGATCTCATCCGTGTTTTGAACATCATGTTCATGTATCTGACTATTCCCTCTAGATGGTTGTTACTAATTGCAACTGGCGTTTCTACTATGTTTCGTTTCTACTATGTTTCACTCCATAATTGTAGCATGATA
The DNA here is from genome assembly GCA_026074375.1 of Tanacetum coccineum. NCBI lineage: Eukaryota > Viridiplantae > Streptophyta > Magnoliopsida > Asterales > Asteraceae > Tanacetum > Tanacetum coccineum. The sequence goes on from BQNB010175980.1 coordinate 4,300, forward strand.
GGTTTACAGGTAACAGATCACTAAAAGTTGTCTTAATTGCATGCAAATTATCCATGTAGTTTTAAGGTACTTTTTAGTGAACCCTTTGATCATCTAGAAATGTAGTTTGTGGATAAATGTAGTTAGTGAAACGAAATGTAAAAGAACTATAAAATTTAAACTTTTAAGGAAAGAACACTAGCGGTAGCATAAGGTGGTTACCCGTGATTGATATCTTTGGTGGGAAATATCACAACTAAAGATAACATTGGCTGAAAAATAATGTTTCGTTGGGGTTTGTTGTGAAATATTTTCAACCCATTTGAGATCAAACACAACCTAAATAGACCCATTTTAAGTTAACGGGTTGAAATTGTCACCTCTAGTATTATGGGGAGGGCCAAGTGTTTATAAATCTTCTTTATCACTGTAAATTCTCTTTTTTCAAATTCTATTCCAACTTATGAAGGTCAAGAAGAAAATATCCTTATGTGGACTCATATGGCTTCCACCTCGATGCATACTTCCAAAATCCAGGAAGTCGAGCAAGCATCTACGTTATGTGAACTACTACACTGTATCTACAAAATAAGAAAAAAGTATCAAGAGACTAAAAGAAATGTAATGTTTACATGCTTACTTACTTCTCCAAGAGGTAAGTCAAACTTGAATATCATAAGCAGCAAGTTTAAATATTTATAACCATTGCAGTACTTTACGGTTGAGATTGTAATAAACTTATCACATTCTCAATGCGGGTCATGACTATTTGTTTTGGAATCTATGTTTAAATGATATTGTTTTAAACTGTAGACACAATCGTTCCTTTTCCCCCCTCTGAAAAATAACGTGTGATTATAGGTTACAATCATCATGGCTGCTAAAGGCGAACATTAATTGCCACCCTTCAAAAGCATTGCAGATATGAAAAAAGCTTTGCAAATGCTTGACTCTATTCCTTTAAGTAATATAAAGGTGACACATGTTATGATCTTGGATTATGCACTTGTTTTCTACCCCACTAAATCCCACCCTTGTAATTTTGTTCCTAGAACAGGAGTTCCAATACGAAGGGTCATAAAACATCTATGATGAACAAAAAGAATTTGACGATTATAAAGGTAAATCAAACCTAAATTAGATGAATCAGAAGGGACTCAACAAAAATAGTTAAATTAAGTATTTAACATAGAGACACCATAAGCAAATTTCATGACAGATTTCAAAAAAGAAAATACAAACTATAGGTGATTGAAGTGTTGCGTGTTAGTGGTTGTTGGGAAAAGTGCTCCATGACCTCACCGAGATACTCACAAGCCAAAAAAAATCATTAAACATGATTAGTGATCAAGAAAATAAATTTTCTTAAACATTACATAAAATATACAAGATATTTTTATTTATTAAAGAAATGGTTTATTTAGTTATAAAAAATCAAATCTTGTTTTCCCCAAAATAGAAGCTTTCACACCAGATTTATTCTTACACACTAAAAGACAAAAAAAGTGTTTACCTAGGGCGCCCCCTGATAGGTAGAACGGCCCCCAGATATATTTGGTACCGCCAGGACCGCCCACAGTGGACGTTACCATTTCTTGGCTATAAATATTGCACTATTCTTTTGAATAGTTTCACCCTTTTTGCATATAATTTTCAGATCTCTTTCTCTCTAAAATCCCCTTTCTCTCTCTACAATTCTTGATCGCTAACATTGTTTGATCTTGTTTCTAATATCTTCTTTTTCCTTCCTCTATCAAGTGCAAGAGAAGAACACTCATATTCGCCAAGAAACGAAGTGTTGTAGATTAGTGATTACTTATCATCTTCTTCTAAGATTCAACGTCTATATTATTATTCTTGTGTATTTGTGCAATCCGGATTGTGTGTAAATTCGAAAGTGTTGATTGTGTGTCGGTTAGTATTTTAGTCCTCAAAATACATTAGTGAAGTGGTAGATTGGTTCTAGCTAATATTAGGACTCGACATTTAGCTTAGTGTCGAAAATCAAGATAAGCTAAGTGTAAACAGTTTTCTCCGCTTAAAGGGAGCTTGTTGACATAGTGAAATATCGAGTCGGATACTCGAGGAGTGGAGCAGGGCGAAGAGAAGCTTCGTAGCCGAACCACTATAAATCTTGGTGTTGTTATTTGATTGTTCTATCTCCTATCTCTTTCCTTCTCATTTATATTTCTTACTTACTGTTTGTATTGTAATTGTGTTGCAAGTAGTTAGATATATTGGTTTCTCATATTGTTGGTTGATCTAGCATATACTCAAATCAAATATTTTTACAAGCAAAGTTTTAAAACGCCAATTAACTGGTAAACTATTTAACCTCCTTCTAGTTTCCACACAGTCTGCTAAAAACATTTAAGATTCCAAAAACTTACAGGGTATTCCCATGTGGGATTTTAGATAAGATTTCTAGTTGTGGCGTGTGCAATAAAAAACTATTGCAATTGAACCATATAAAACATACATGAAAAGAGCATCAAAATAGGAAAGGTAACAGTTGAAGAATGTAAATGAATCATCATATGTGGAAGAAGTCGGGTTGACATTTAAAAGTCAAAACACATTTCAATTATAATATATTTAGGGTTTTGATTTATTAGTTACTTATTACAAATATTTTGTGTCGATTCAATTATAATATATTTTTGTTTGATTATGTTCAATTTAATTGTATTTTAGCAAAACCCTAGATAAAAATTGGGGGAATCATATTCATGTGTCTATTTCTTCAATATAACTGTTAGTAGATGGTATAGATTGATGAAACTTATTATTTGTAGTTTATGTTATATGGCAGTCAAAAATAGGAATGTAGATAGCCTGTGTGGTAATCAGATCTTCGAGCAACAAGAGAAAAGAATGGTGCATATGTTCCACATCAAAGATTTGCACATAATGAAGCTGAAAAGAACGCATGAATCAGTTCTAATTAACAATGGATTTTTTTTTCTTTCAGTTCTCAATGGAGTTAACAATGATCCAACTAAGACTAAACTGAAATGGAACAAGCAATTAACCAGGTTTGTTAACAATGGAGGTTTTTTCTTTCGGTTCTCATAGGGATATTTTACTAGGACTTGTATGTATTGTTTTGTTGTCACATAAAAGACATATTAGTTGTTGTCATATATCTATACTATTATATAAAATATTTATAATGTCGGACCTATTAAAAATTAAGATAAGGAGGTGCAATGTTGATCATTCATCTCATTTTAAAGAATCACATGTGTCACCTTTTGATTAAAAATCCACCTTTATTTTCAAATTGAAATATCTTTTTATCAATTTAATTTTATCATGATCTAATTTCATCATATTTTTTAAAATTTTGTGCTCGTAATTCAAAAATCATTTTGATTTATGTTTATATCTTTTTTGTTTTTACATTTTTAGTGGTTTATTTTTACTGTTGATTATATTTTTTAAATCTTTAACCTAATTAAATATAACTTGATACGGTTAAAACTATATTACTTTCGGAGAGAAGAGTTGTCTTTTTTTAATGCGAGTATGAGTGATAGGTATGCGGAAAGACTACAGAAAACCAAACGGTATTCACATACATTCAAAGTGTTGTGAACGAAATTATTAAGCGGGTAGAAAATTGCATCAAGAGTTGCGTTAGTAAAGTTTTTATTGCCGCCGCTATGCGCGGTTAATTAACTAGTATTCTCTAATATGTTCCTCAAAACACGCCCATTTGCAATTGCATCTGCTAGAGCTCCAATGGCTAACTTGTTTATCTCTTTGCATAGTTATCACACTTTCAATAAATTTGGGGTAAAGCTCAGACATGTTTTTCTTTTATGCAGGTATTCCCAAGTTTGTCTTGATCTCAGTCCATGACTATTATGTTCCGTCATTTCTACTTACGAATGGTTATTTCACTAGGGGAAAAAGGATGCAGATGAGGTCCTCTCTAAGTACCCGACTTCTAGTAATTCATGCAAACTTTTCACATGTTTTTATTGAATTTAGGGTAAGTTCCATTATATTTGCAAAATATGATTCTACTTGATGAATTTAGCTCTTTGATTTTCTAGTTGTAATGATTGTAATTTGCACATATGTAACTTCACTTGTGCAGGTGTGTTGCTGGGGCTGTATTTTTATATGGTAAAAGAAAGGTGGGTGAATATGAGATACGCTTCATTCAATAGGCGAACCTCAAGTTGCATCACATGTCAAAGAGCATGCGTGGGTAAGCAGATAATTAAATACAGATCAGTGGTATTATTGGCAATAAAACCTGTAAACTATGTTACTGTCCGGTTTAGCTTTTATATTTTACTCAGCTAATGTGAGTATTTATTGGATCCTTTATGAGTTCGGAATTTGATAACTTTAAGATCCTTGAGGTTTATGGTTCATGTTTGGATGTGGTCCAATTCGGTACAATATCCCTGTTATTTGTCACCTTTGGATAGTTCTTGTCTTCTGTTGGGCTTGTTTTTCACTCATGTAATTGTTTCTTGCATATTTATTGCCATTAGTATGTTTTCGTCTGATTGTGTTTAGTACACGGATGTACCCAAGTTGTTTTGACACTCTGTGGGCAACTTTTTTACTATTATACGGGTGTTAAGGTACGGGAAAAGGGGGGGGTGTTTAGGAAGGCGTTCACTTTTTTTTTTTTCTTTCTTGTATTTATTTTTTTGCTTTGTACACAACTACAATACTATGTTGATATCTTATACACCTCCTCACAAACACATCTCTACAACCTCCAATCAAAAAATATATCTCTAATCCATTCAATAACTTAATAACAACCAATTTATACTCATTCCAATATACACAACATCAAATACATTCATCACACCACTTTCCCCCCCCTCATTTTGTATTAAATTTTTTTCAACCCTTTGGCCTGGTTTGTGGTATGCGTTATATATCCCCCCCCCCCCTTTGTTTGTGTTGTGCCTAGCCCCCTGCACCCCTAATAAAGGTAAACTTTGGAAATACTTACATGGCATTACTTATAATAAAAAGGTAAACAATGTGAACAACTTAACCTCATAAGCTATGCACGGAGGTTTGAGAGTGAGGTTTTATCAGCGCGTAACGGATTCCTCATTTGTTGTTTTATTTTCTAAGGCATTCGAATCATCGCCCAAAGATCTAAATCAGTCCCTGACATTAGTTTATTGGCTTGACAGTAATAATAATGTACCTACATGGTTGTGTGACCTTTTTCTGCTGAAAAAAATACCGATGCCACTCTTGTTTTGGTCAAGCTTGAACAAGACAATAAAAAGTCAAGCCGAGCAGGGGAGTATCTTACATCCGCTCTCAATGACTTTGACCTACAATAGTATAATGGTCTTGCTGTTATTTCTGATAGAGCAAACAAGCTTTTTATGCTGGTAAGTTTGGTGCCATTTCTTAGTTATGAATAATATAAGATTTTTTTTAGATTTTGCCATTTTCTTTACCATATTGAATTTAACCTTTTCAGGTATAATTATGCTACATAGCATAATAAAAATGATCAACCATCTTGATTCAATCAGCCTCATGAAGCTGCTCCTGGAGGTTATCAATCAAGTTAAAAAGGAGCAACTTACGAGCCCATGAGTACGTCTTGATCCTATACGGATTCATGATCTCAGATGCAAGGTTTCATCTTAGAAGCGCTAAGTTAAGGGCTAGGAGGAAGCATAGATGTTGCACATATTTATATCGTTAGGACAATCAAATAACAAGGAACCTTTTTGAATGAGGATTTCATGGCGAGTGAATGGCTCCTAACAAAAATAGACCATCTAAAACTAATAAAAAGACCGATGAGTGGTCCATATGTGGCCTTGAGCTTTATTAGAATGGGTTCTAAGTCTAAGATGAAGTTCGTTAACAGTATGGTTGAGTAAAGGAAGGATGGGGCTGGTGGTTGCTTCTTAACGGTTCTTTTGCTGAATAGTATAGAACTACATATCTTATAAGGGCGGTTACATACTCACTGTTCAGATTCTATAATAGTTAGATCCTTCTATCCCTTTGTGGTTGTATAGTATTGGGTAATCACATAAGACTTATACGTGAGGACTCTATGCTAAATGTTTTGGCGGTAACTATTAACATTTCAATAAAGGAGAATAACAAATATGATTTATGATCCTTATGGTTCTTTCTATTGATAATAAAATTGTTTTTGTAATTCGTATCGTACAAAACCTAATGCTCAAGGTTTCTTTTTTATGTGAGGAACCCTAAATGTAAACATGATGCCTTAATTGGTTTAAGTGATATACTATCTTTTTCTCTTCATAATATACGCGTACTTATCAATCTCTTCCTATAAATATCTCATTCCTATCTTTTATGAGATAACTCTTTGACTTTTATCTTTAATTCCTGCATACAATAAATACGTCAATAAATAGTTCAGAAGATTCTATATCTGTCAGAGTAATGGACATGACCTTGTAGAAACATAATCAGCAGGAATCACTAATGCCGTCAGCAGACGAAAACATCTCAAACAACAAATCGACACTTAGTCGTTTTCAATAAATTCCCAACCATTCCTCCCCTAAAAAATTGGTGTTGACTCTGTTAATTACAAGTTTCAGATCGATCTTCTCGAAGCAGAGGATTTGAGGAGCAGCAGAGACCAAAGTAAGCTGCTGCATCATAAAACCAAGCAGCAACAATGTAACCAGGCAGCAATAATAAAGTAGGCAGAACTGAAGAGCCACAGCAGCATCAAAAGTAACAGCATGAACTCGAGGAACTTGCAGAATCTAATGAGGCAGCAAATCGTTATTCTGCTAGCTTCCAATCTTTGCGCAACATAAGTAGATTTGATAAGCCATTTTACCAGTAGCTACTACATCTTGGGCTAGTAGAATACTTTGGTGAATAAACAAAACTTGGTGTAGCATAAACAGTCTTAATTTTCTAAGAACGTGAATCAAGGGTGAATTGGAATACCCTAACAGTTTTGGCAAATGTCAACAGCCATACACGATTTTTGACACGTCTTGCATGCCGTTTGCTCAGGATGGCCAAACTCTTCATTCACATTTAGTAATATGGTGAGTCGATATCCATACAATTTTTAGTAATTGTAACTTTCTAGAATTTGAGAAAGTCTTTACCCATGAGCCGTTTGCTATGGACTAGCCATTTTAATTCCAAAAGAATATGGAAAGTGATAAGCATCCAGTTTTGGGTAAACCTGGCTACCATCAAATGGATTTTGATAAAGTCTTTACCAAGAGCCGTTCCTCTTGGACTAGCCGACTCTTGTTTACAAGAACATGGTGAGTGAAGGCCATAGGATTTTTAGCAAACCCTTACAGCTATCAACGGATTTGAGTTACACACCAAAGCCGTTTGCAATGGTGAGCCAGACTCTTTCTTGGCTGTTAGCCATGGTGAGCTGAAAACCATTTGTCGTGCAGTGCAAGCACTAACACCAAAATTATGCAACACTATATCTTTACAACACTATACTATTACAGGGATGTATCTAAATCTAAGGATGTTAAATGCTATTATTTTTTTATTTTTTTTTATTTTTTTTTAAATAAATAAACTAAACTATTGAAGTAACTACAAACAGTAACTCAGAAACAACTTACATAGGAGCAGATGCAAGACACTCATATGCTTGCCTTAAGCCAGCCTGGACTGTCTGAATGATATTCCCAGCAACAACAACATCCCGACAATATGAGGGTGGAACTGTGAGCCTGTGGCGTAACATACGTTCAAGCAGTGTTGCCCGGATAGGATAGAACTTGTCCACAAACATATACACAGTCTTCCCATTCGTCAAATCCAAGACATGAACAGAACTCTTAGGATACAACTTCCAGCTACTCACAATCCATTCATCTTGTGTACGCCAAAAGTCTTCCACGTCATCAGAATGAAGAGACTGACACAACATATTCACATCCCTCCAGAGATCTAAACCAACATCTACTTCTGGGTTTAACCGAAAGTACCTATTCATCCGTCGACGCAAAAGAAGGAGATCCTCACGATAAACATGAGGTAGCAACTCTTTCAAGTAGGTAAAGTACTTTCGCCGCCTGTTCTCCTGATAATAAACATGAATATAATTGTTACCAGGCGGACAACTCACAATCTCCCAATCTTTAAATGCACCATATGGAAGAGGGGGAATATAATTCTCCATGTCATCATCACTCTCACTCTCAGAACTGAAAAAGTCCTCAACAGGTTTATCCCATAGGAAGTCATCACTTCTCACCCCAAGATGTTTACGACGAGACCGAGGAGGAGAAGAGGCAGACTCAGAAACGGTTTCAACCTTAACCCGTGGATCAACAATCTCATCATCAGGTAGCTTGTCCACAAACACAACACCATCACCAGAAATAGACTTACCCCTAAAGATAATCTCAGCAATCACTTCGTCATCCGAGTCAGGGTCAGCAACAACTCGTGACATACCAATCTGCTCTTCCTCATCACTTTCAAGGAAAAACTCATTAATATCCCCTGATGTGGATTCAAACAGGACAGCAATTGGTATTTGATCAGTAGATACATTGGACGGTGAAGGTCCACCTGCAATGGATGAGAGGAAAGGTGAAGGACCAGCAGCAGAATCTGCAAACGGTGAAACCATAGCTGCTGCTGTACCAGCAGAATCTCCAAGCTTACGGCGTGTACCAGCAGAAGTAGAACCACCACCCCCAGCAGAATCAGGATCATCAGCAGGTAGAGTTGTAGCAGCAGGATCACTAGCTGGCTGTGAAGAAGCACGTTCAACCCTTTGTCTCTTAGAAGGAGGCTCAGTAATGGCAGGCTTGGGTCGAAAAAGGTTGTACTGA
>BQNB010175982.1:0-13105 GCA_026074375.1 Tanacetum coccineum
ATAGTGTGCGCGATTTTAAAAACCTCATATCTTTATCGTTTTGACTCCGTTTTATACTTTTCTTATGTCCACGACTTCGTAATGAGAAAATCTATCAAAATATCATATTTATAAAAATTAAACCTTAAATAAACAGTAATATTTACTGTTTATAACAGTTTATAAAAACTGTTTTTATGTAATTAATTATATATAACTTATAAAATACGTAACTTGTTCATTTTAATTCCGTTTCTCAAGTTTCTTATGTCCTTGGATTCGTCATGAAGAGTACTATGTTTATAAAATATCTATTTTTATAGTTCAGATCCGAAACAGTAGGTATGTGCATAAAATCACTTTTATACGTTTAATTAACGTAAACTTGTAAATGTCATATCTTCTTCGTTATAAATCCGTTTTTTTGAGTTCTTTACATGCTCACGATCCTTGTAATGAGTACTATTTTAATAAAATATAAAATGTATAAGTTAAGTGTCGAATTCCAACAGTAGGTATTTAAAAGTTAATTAGGGTTTTTGATTAATAAAGCAAGTTTTATAATTACTTTTATTTAGGAACCTTGCACCATTATTTTACCAAGTTTTCTACCATATGTCATACATATAATAAGTCCTCTAATAGTCCATAACACTTGTTCAAATGAAATCCATGTCCTTGTGATCTTTTGATACATAAGTTTGTAAATAAACCTTCAACACCATTTAATTTGTAAATCATTCATATAAATTATTTAACACTTTTACTAAGCATGTCCCTTTATTTCAAGTATTATTTTACTATATACAACATAAAATTCGAATTTAGTAAGCTCCTAAATACCTCATATAACACAAAAATAATTCTAGGTGGTGTCTAACATATATAACAAGTATGCACATAAAAGATAATGAAGGAATGAACATGAAATGCTTTAAATAGACCTTATAGAAGATGAGTAGGATGATGAACACAAGATATAAACCCTAACCAAGCTTCCAAAATCAAAACCCTAATTAAGAAAACCCTAGATATGTTTTCTTGATTAATCCTTGTTAAACCTGAATCCAAGCTTGTTAACACCTTGAGTAACCTTAGATGACCTTAGAATGAACACTAGATTACTTGGGATACTTTATAAATTCAAAGAATGTGAAACCCTAGTGTTATTATATTGAGCCGTGGGTTTTGATAAAAATGGAGAGAGTTTGTGTGATTTAATTTGGTTGCATGAAGTGTATGTGTTTAATTATCATATGACTTGCTTTATATGGAAAGATATCATGTAGAAAACTTCCATAAAGGCTCATGGTTTATGCAAGTGGTAAAATGGTTTAGGGTACACTAGCAAAGACTTCTCCCCTCCCAAAGACCATCTCACGTCTGAAATGAGGCATAAGGTACCATGACAAGCCAATTTATGGAGAATTGGGGTAAGTGTGTACTTGTGTAAGGTTTACCATGTGCAAGATAGGAGTTAGTGGGCATTTGGGAATTATTTCTTGTACATATACCTTATATCCGGCCATATGGGTTATAACATGATAAAATGAGTTAATTTTTGTGTATTGGGTATAAAAGTGGGTATTTGTTTGAGTGTAGATGGGTATTGGTGCTTTCGGGTATGCCTAAATGTAATTTATTGCGAAACGTAAGCGTTTTACGTAACAAACAAAAATAAATTACAAAAAGTTATAAATTATACTCCTAATAATCATATAACACTTACTTGATGTAAACTTTAATTTGTTTGGTGTCCGTTTATATAGAACATTGATTTTTAGTTTACGCGATTTAACTATAAGATAATAATTAAAAGCGAACGCGTAAAACTCTAAAAATAAATAATGGAATTAATTAAAGTCGTAAATAACCTGAAAATGAGAAATGTTACAAACAACTTAAGGAAGAAAAATGTGTTAATGAAAAATGGTTAAACAGTTCAAATAAAGTGAGTCGATGCATAAATAAACAAATTCTAAATCAGAAAAAGAAAATTCTTGGAATTGATCAGCTCATTGAAGCATCATCTTAAACTGATGTAAAAGAGAATCCTTTTATACCCGCCTCTATGGATTATGATCATGAGATGATTCCCAAATCCAAAGATTGGGTTGAAAGACATAATCTTGACAGTAAACTACCAAACTTCAACATTAGAAGAATTTTAGTTCTTGAAAGTTGGGCTGTCAATGAGAGTCTTGGAGTCATTGAGGCACCCACTGACCTTGAGTCTTCCAAAGATTTACGATCAAAACCTTAAACATCCTTACCTCCACTAAAAATTCTTCAAAGAGCTTCACCAAGCTCTGAGGTCATGCCTTTGACTTACCAAGAACACTCTTCAAGGGAGAAGCCTAGTTTAGGCACTATGAAACATACAAATCTGACACACAAGAATTTTCAAGTAAGAGTGTTTCAAGACCTGTCACTGTTTGCAATACTAAACCGGTCATTTCTTCAGTTCCCAATGAAGTTAAAAACAATGAACAAGAATCCAAAATAAATGAATTGACCAAACTTGTTCAAATTCTGATAGATGAAAAAGTTAACTCATCTTAGAAGATTCAGGAATCTAAACCCATGATCCTACAACCTAAATCATCTAAATACGTTAATTCATCTAAATTGAGTCAAGAATCTAAACCTAAGGTTCAGAACATTGACTCATCCAAATCAGTCAGACCAAAACCTCTACAAAAATTCAAACTGAAATGTGAACTTTGCTTTTATACAAATCATTCCACAGATGATTGCTATAGAATTTATATTGTACGAAATGCAAAGGAGAGGATCACAAAACCTCTGATCACAATGTTTATGTTGCATTACTAAAAAATAGTGAAAACTACAAGGCACAACCTTATTAGTATGTATCACGATCTAAACAGATCCTAAAACCTAAGGTATAGCCTTTCCCACCATGCACTCACTGTGGTTTCAGTGACCATTGCCCTGATGACTGTCGTATGTACCATGAGAGTGAAATATGTGAAAGCTATGATCATGCAACCTCAGGACACAATCGTGTCATTCTTATCAGGGGAGGTGTACTAGCTGAGTCCTCTCAGTCTAGTAAATCCTTAGTTGGTGTGAGTTGAAATACTTATGGAAGTACTGTCCACTCAACCACTAACCATAATTATTTCGAACACTTCAAAAGAGGTGAAAAACTTCAAGCTGTCAAAGGCAGCATTAAAAGGTGAGTTCACAAGAGAAACTAACTCAGTTTATTATTTTTGCAAAGACGCATCTGGGAGCCCATCTGGTACTTGGACAGTGGATGCTCAAAGAGTATGACTGGTGTCAAGAGTTATCTGCACAAATATGTGGAGCAACCAGGTCCTAAGGTAGTATTTGGTGATAATTCATCTTGCATTACTAAGGGATATGGTTTAATAAATTGTGATGGTATAGTTTTCTCTAAAGTAGCTTTTGTAATGGTTTAAAGTACAATATAATTAGCATCATTCAACTTTATGATGTTAAATATATTGTTCAGTTTGATGACAAGCAAGGAACAATCTTTAATGCTAATAAAGAAATTGTGTTAATAGCACCTAGGAGAAATGATGTCTATTTGCTTGACATGTCAACACTCTCTCATAATAGGGCTTGCTTCTTTGCTAAAGCCTTTGAGTGTTAATTGGCTCTGGCACAAAAGATTATCACATATAAATTTCAAAAACATTAACAAACTTGCTAAACAAAACAAAGTTCTTGGCTTGCCTTCACTTGTTTATTCAAAAGATAAACCATGTTCAGCATGTGAAAAAGGTAAGTAACATAGAGCTTCTTTCAAGACAAAACAAAATTTTTCAATAAGAAAATGTCTTTATCTTCTTCATATCGACCTTTTTGGACTAGTCAGTCCTATGTCAATAAATCATGAAAAATACACCCTAGTCATTGTTGATGAGTACTCAAGGTACATATGGGTTCACTTTCTCAAGAAGAAGAGTCAGGTAAGCACAAAGAAAACATTAAACATTCTAACCACATTACATAGCCATACATTTTGAACTACATACACATGGAAGAAGCATAAAAGAAAACTTGCAACAATTTAACAAACATAAAAGAACACTTGCAACAAATAAAACATACATGCAACAAAAGAAGGTCGAGATTTGTTTTTGTCAATCGCAAGACAAAGATAATTTTGCCTTCTACAACCCCTAACCACAAACAAACATCAAGCAATCAACACATATTAGATAGCTACACCTTTCAAACCACACCCACACTAAAAAAGCAAAAGAAACGAAGTTGTTTAGGCATACCTGCAGCAAAGAAAGTTTAGAAGGAAAGTATTTTTATCAATGGTGGTATGAAGATTTCATGGCAAAACCAACCACATACTATACTTATAAATTTCAACCGAAGCTTCCATCTTTATTATATATACTAATCAAAGTGATAATGGAACATAGGTTTTAAGCATGCAGGTAAGCCAAGTGATCAAGTGTCAAGTTAGTGAAAACCCCACTAACACAATTAAACATTTATTAAATACCTCAAGCCGTCAACTCGGCTCAGCTTATGTACAGTGCCTGCTCAAGTCGCGGCTCCACAATGCACCCAATCAGTTGGATTTAAATGTTACGAGTATATAGTATAATGAAGGAGACATAATAAAAAGATTATTAAATGAAAAGAATGAAAAAATAATCATATGATATAAGGGAGTATTAGATAGCGAAGACGTTATGGTTGAGTTCTAGACATGCATATCTGATGAGGTGTCATTTTATACACTTTTTCGAGCTCATTTAACCCCCCAAATTCATGCAAATATGCTCTATTATTGCACTAAATCATTTCTTTTTGTGTAATTAGCATTTGAGAAGCACTTGGATGGAATACACGTGACTTGGGCTCGATTTCGGAAGAAACAAGGCAAACATACAAGTTTTTAGCTTCGCAACAACCATCATGACGTGGTCACCAAATGTGCCTTAAAAGCTCATTTTTAAAGATGTTTTGTGACAGTTCAGGTTGTGGAGATGGCGTCGCCAGAAGTTCATGACGGCGTCACAACTCCAAGGTGACAGCGTCAAATGTATTACTGAAGGCTACAAGATTTGTCGGCTGAAGAAACCTTAAGTCAATATTGATGGGGTGACGGTGTCACAAAACCCTAGTGACACCGTCACAATTGATTTTCTCTATATACAAAGCCTTTATTTTCATAATTCATGTGTGGAACTTGGGAAAACTATAGTGCAGCCGTTATAGACAATTTTTAGGGCATTTTATGCCCTTTGTACTTACATACTCACATGTTGGTTTGAAGATAAGTAATCCAATCTTTAATCATTCAAAGATGTCTATGTGTTTCATGATTACATGGTTTTATTTTCTTCTTATTAACATGTTAGGCTAAATTTATATGTGTTTGCTTATGATTGCAAGAAACCTAGTTATGAACTCTAATTTATTGCTTCTTGTTAGTGGTGTGCACGTTAGGCATTTGAAAACTAGCTGCAAATTATTTAGTGCGCGAAGACGTCTAGTGAAACGTGATTAGATTATATGAAACTCTTACGTTTGGGAAGATAACTATTTAAGTACTTAATGCGCATGGTTTAACTATTGGGTAGGAAGAGCATTTTTAGGAGTTGTCTACTTTGGTGATCACGTAGCTGCGCTTCTAACCAATCCACAATTAAATAAGGGGAATACTTACACTAACAAGGGTGAGAGGGCAATGAGTTAGAATAATCAAGTAGGGAGTAGTGCATGATTAAGTGAGCACGTTTATTTACCTATAAGAGTTCCAGCTAATTTTACTTTTCTTGCATAATTAGATTTAGTTTAGTGTAGTTTAAAACCACCTCTCACAACATTTAGATTTGACTTGCTTTCATAAAAATATAAAAACACAAAAATACTCTTCTCTCACCTATTATATCTTAGTAGCATACAATTCAAACATACCTCACTATTCCCCTAGAGAATGATCAATTCCCTAGGTCTTGTCTATACTACAGTACAACGATTAGGTACTCTACCTAGGAGGATTGTAAAACTTTTGTGGTTTTGCAAAATTCCACATCAAGTTTTTGGCGCCGCTGTCAAGGAATAGTCTAGGTTTTAGATTCTATCTAGCTTAGGTCTACTCACTAGATTCCTATCAAGTGAGATTTTTCTTTTTCTTTTTAGGTTAGCTTTCTTTTAGTCTATCTTTCTTCATTCTCTTTGTTTTGTAATTTTCCTTTCTTTAACCATAATGGGAGACAAAAACCAACCATGTACCTTAGGAGATTATTCCTGACCTAGCCACGAGGGCTATCAAAACACAATTGAGATCCCTAAAGGAGACAATATGGCATCTCTGAGACTCAACACCATCCGGTTGGTGCAAAATGAATGTGCATTACACTAACTATGGTCCGAAGATCCAAACCAACACCTTAATTATTTTCTCAAATTTACCGATTATCTTGACCTTAACGGTGTTGATAGAGACAGAACGCGTCTGCATTTATTCCAATTCTCTCTTCGCAGTCAAGCTAGTAATTGGCTTGAACGTTTACCCGCGGATCCATCTCCACTTGGGAGGATCTCACTACCCAGTTTCCTTGCCTTGTATATTGTATAAAATTATACCTCGTCAGTTGAGCAACAGTTTTTAAATTTTGTTAAAAAAAGTAATTTTAGTGCATTGACCGATGTTGCCTTGTAGCCCCTCTGGCAAACCAAAACCCTAAGACAAAAATGCATTCAACATTCATAGGAAAAAAATTAAAAAACAAACATAGAACAACTCGACAGTCGGGACATGACCATAGCCAACTATGGTAGAAACAAAGCACATTGACAACCATAAAAACTGCATGCACAACAGATCTACCAAAATGATTGAACACTGTCACTAATCAAATATAAATGTTCTAAAAATTAACAACCAACAACTTACCCTACCACAAACTTACCTAAATGCTTTAACAACCTAACTACTAAAATCTAAATGTTCAAAAAATCGACAACCTTAAATACCACCTTTGAACCTTCGACTGTATAACCACTAAATAGATGAACATGAGAAACTAAATGCACTAACAAAGTAGAATCCCTTACTTACATGAACACAACATACCTAATGCACTAACAAACCAAAAGGTTCAACAAACAAACCAACAAAACTCAAAGTAAATTACATAGTCACACCTTCCAAACAACATATCAATTTATTTAACATTCTCTAACCCCTGAGAACAAAGAAAACATTAAACATTCTAACCATATTACATAGCCACACTTTTTGAACTACACATATATTGAAGAAGCATAAAAGAAAACATGCAACAATTTTAACAAACATAAAAGAAAACTTGCAACAAATAAAACAAACCTGCAACAAAAGAAGGTCGAGATTTGTTTTTTGTCAATCGCAAGACAAAGATAATTTTGCCTTCTATAACCCCTAACCACAAACAAAACATCAAGCAATCATAACTACACCTTTCAAACCACACCCACACTGAAAAAGCAAAAGAAACGAAGTTGTTTAGGCATACCTGCAGCAAAGAAAGTTTGGAAGGAAAGTCTTGTTATCAATGGCGGTATGAAGATTTCATGGCAAAACCAACCACATACTATACTTAGAATTTCCAATCGAAGCTTCCATCTTTATTATATATACTAATCAAAGTGATAAAGGAACACATGTGTTAAGCATACCGGCAAGTCAAGTGATTAAGTGGAAAGTTAGTGAAAACCCCACTAACATAATTAAACATTTATTAAATCCCCCAAGTCGTCAGCTCGACTTAGCTTGTAAACAGTGCTGGCTCAAGTTGTGGCTCCACAATGCACCTAGTCACTTGGATTTAAATGTTACGAGTATATAGTACAATGAAGGCGACAAAAGAAAAAGATTATTAAGTGAAAAAATGATCATATGATATAAGGGAGTATTAGATAGCGAAGACGATATGGTTAAGCTCTAGACATGCATATCTGATGAGGTGTCTTTTTATACACTTTTTTGAGCTCATTTAACCCCCAAATTCATGCAAATATGTTCTATTATTGCACTAAATCCTTTCTTTTTATTCAATTAGCATTTGGGAAGAACTTGGATGGAATACACATGACTTGGGCTCGATTCTAGAAGAAACAAGGCAAACATATAACTTTTCAGCTTCGCGACCACCATCATGACGTGGTCACTAAATGTGCCTTGAAAGCTTATTTTTTTAAAGATGTTTTGTGATGGTTCAGGTTGTGGAGACGGCACCAGAAGTTCATGACATCGTCATAACTCCAAGGTGACGGCATCACATGTATTATTATAGGCTACAAGATTTGTCGGCTGAAGAAACCCTAAGTCAATATCGATGAGGTAACGACGTCACAAAACCCTAGTGACACCGTCACAAGTGATTTTATATATATACAAACCCTTTATTTTCATAATTCGTGTGTGGAACTTGGGAAAGCTATAATGAAGCCATTATAGAAAAAATTTAGGACTTTTTATGTTCTTTGTACTTACATACTCATATGTTGGTTTCAAGATAAGTTATCCAATCTTTAATCATTCAAATATGTCTATGTGTTTGATGATTAATTGCTTTTCTTTTCTTCTTATTGACATGTTAGGCTAAATTTATATGTGTTTGCTTATGATTGCATGAAACCTAGTTGTGAACTCTAATTTGTTGCTTCTTCTTAGTTGTGTGCACGTTAGGCATTAGAAAACTAGCTGCGAATTATTTTGTCCGCGAAGACATCTAGTGAAACGTGATTAGATTAGATAAAAATCTCACTTTTGGGAAGATAACTATTTAAGTATTTAATGCACGTGGTTTAACTATTGGGTAGGATGAGCGTTTTCAGGAGTTGTCTACTTACGTGATCACGTAGGTGCGTTTCTGACCAATCCACAATTAAATAAGGGGAATACTTACGCACTACACTAACAAGACTGATAGGGCAACGAGTTAGAAGAATCAACTAGGGAGTAGTGCATGATTAAGTGAGCACGTTTGTTTACCTATAAGAGTTCCCACCAATTTTACTTTTCTTGCATAATTAGATTTAGTTTAGTTTAGCTTAAAACCACATCTCTCAACATATTTATTTTACTTGCTTTCATAAATATATAAAAACACAAAAATACTCTTCTCTTAACCTTTAGATCTTAGTAACATATAATTCGAACCTACCTCACTATTCCCCTAGAGAATGATCAATCCCCCAAGTGTTTCCAATACTACAGTACAATGATTAGGTACTCTACCAATGAGGATTGTAAAACTTTTATGGTTTTGAAAAATTCCGCACCAAGTTTTTGTCGTCGCTGCTCGAGAATAGTCTAGGTTTTGGATTCTATCTAGCTTAGGTCTACTCACTAGATTCCTATCAAGTGAGAATTTTCTTTTCCTTTTTAGGTTAGCTTTCTTTTATTCTATCTTTTCTTCGTTCTCTTTATTTTGTAATTTTCCTTTCGTTAACCATCATGGGAGATGAAAACCAACCACATACCTTAAGAGATTATTCTTGACCCAGCCACGAGGGCTATCGAAACACATTTGAGCTCCGCGAATGAAACAATGTGGCATCTCTACGATTCGACACCATCCGGTTAGTGCAAAATGGATGCGCATTCCACGAACTATTAGCCAAAGATCCTAACCAACGCCCTAAGTATTTTCTTAAAATTACCGATTCTCTTGACCTTAATGGTATCGATAGAGAGAGAACGCGTCTGCGTTTATTCCAATTCTCTCTTCGCGGTCAAGCTAGAAATTGGCTTGAACGTTTACTCGCAGGATCCATCTCCACTTGGGAGGATCACACTACCCAATTCCTTGCTCTGGTTTTTCCCACCAGGAAGAACTACTAAACTTATAAATGACATCTTGATGTTCCAACAACATCATAGAGAATCTCTTTTTGAAGCATGAACTCGTTTCAAGGACTTACTCCAAAAAGTCCCTCATCATGGCATTGATCTTTGGCTCTAAATCCAAATCTTCTATGATCTTGTCTCTTATCCTCTTAAGCGCGAAATTGACCACGCTGCTGGTGGCAAACTTCATGACAAGAGTGCCAAAGAATATTGGGCAATCATAGAGGACCTCCTCCTTTATGACAACGAAAGTTGGAATGACCCAAGAGACCTCGCAAAACCGGTCAAGGCAATCTCTTTGGCTCAAGATGTCTTGATTACATCCAACTGTCATCTCGTTGAGCTTGAAAATCAAGTCCAACACTTGATGGAAGCTCACATTGCTCCTAAACAATCTTCTCAAGTGAACAAAATTTCTTCTTCATGTGAAATTTGTGGTGGTCCCCACGACACTCAATATTGCATGGAAAATCTCGAGCAAGCTTTTGTTGATTATGCATCTTCGTGTATCGCCGAAGCAGGAGGTAAGTGGTTTACTTTCAAACTTGAGCAAAACACTCTTCGTGACACTTATAACCCATCTTGGAGAAATCACCTAAACCTTAAGTGGAGGCAACCTCAAAAGTCTCAAAACAAATTTTTAAACCCACCTAATCATTTTCAAACAAACGGTTTGACCTCGAACCGTGCCTTAAACAACAATCCTTAAAAATTTAATAATCAATCAAATCTCGAAGGATTAATGTCAAATTTTATGGCATCTCAAGACGCTCGTTTGTCCAAGTTTGAAGCCGATTTCAAACAACAACAAATCGAGATGACCAATAAAATTGACACTTTCTTGAAGGTTATCAATGACCGAATGATGAGAGCACTACCAAGTAACACCATTAAGAACCCGAAATTAAATGTTAATTCCACTTCTTTAGTTTCATTTGCTCGTTCTTACTCAATGGAAGATCCCCAAAGCTCTTCTAATCCTTTCAAATCGGTCAATGCTATGAAAACGTGTTTTAAATCAACAAATGCTTTAGCAAAAGACCAACAACAAATCAAAACTTTAATTGTCGATGAAATTGAAACACCAAAACGAAAAGAACTCAAAAAAGCTCTAGAAGATGATATTAAGGACCTGCATCTTAATCTACCAGTTCTTGAAGTTCTAGCTCATGCTCCTATGTACAGTGTCATTTTGTATAAATATGTTGAGAGTCTTGAGTTAGGAAAAAATGGGTCCGCGTACATTCAAAGTGAAATGCCAAAGAATATTAAGGATCCCAGATTATTCATCTTACCTTGTAGACTAGAGGAATCCAAGCCTTTTCACACCTTAGCTGATTTAGGGTCATGTGTGAATTTAATCCCATTGTCTCTTTTCAAAAAGTTAAAAATTAGATTATTAGAAGAGATAGAAAATGTCCTAGGGTAGCAGATGAAACCAAATCTTATCCCGTAGGAATTGTAAGGGACATAGAGGTATATGTAGGTAAGTTGAAGCTTTTAGAGGATTTTTATGTTATAGACATGGAAAAAGACCCTATGTGCCCATTTCTTGTTGGAAGAGAATTTTTAGCAACCGCTAGTGCCATAATAGATTGTAAGAAATCTAAGATAGCGGTAGGAGAAGGAATCACTAGGTTGGTGTTTGGAGTTAAGGAAGTAGAAAAAGGCTTGGAGGATGTTCCATATTAGACCAGCATAGCAAGACGAAAATCTTATGGCCCCCGACGTAACACAAATAACATAGGTGCCCAACCCCCTTTTACTTAGAAAGTGACTTTATAAATACGAGTGTACATGGTGAATGGGAAATAGCTAAGGATGCTAAACTTAACCCTTTTAAGGATATTTTAGTATTTAGAAAGATGATTGAATTCCTAGGAGCTATACCAATTAACCTTAGGGAAACATGTGGGAATTGGAAGATATGATCAAAAAAATGGATTGGAACAAGCTACCAAAGGAATGAGATGGTATGTGGCACATTAGGATATAATTGATTGATCCAGATAGATAAATGTTTGATAGAGTTTTCCAATCGATTCCCACAACTAGGAAATTGTCTGAAAAAGATAAACCAAGTGTATCCTCGACTCGGACTATTTTTATGATT
Source organism: Tanacetum coccineum (assembly GCA_026074375.1). Taxonomy (NCBI): domain Eukaryota; kingdom Viridiplantae; phylum Streptophyta; class Magnoliopsida; order Asterales; family Asteraceae; genus Tanacetum; species Tanacetum coccineum. The sequence continues at coordinate 11,955 of BQNB010175982.1, forward strand.
CCTAGAGTGTGACTTTGAGTCTAGCTACAACACTCACAAAGAAAGGAAAGCGCTTATTGATAGGCAACCCAATCTTTTTAATTTTATGCATTTTAGGAGTGTCGTGTGTTTTAATTTTTATTATTTGTTCTTATGTGTTTGAACACTGTGTAATTATGCTTTTTTATTTTTAACCTCGACTTAATTACATACAAAGGTATTTTGCATGAAATAAATGTAGGGAGAAATTATCCAGTTAATAAGAACCACTTCAAACATATAAAATAGATAATATATTATTAATTCACATTTAATTTGTTTGTTTGTTTATTTGAGTAATATATTTGTACTAACCATTTTTGTGGTTTATGTAGTGATTTTTCCAAGAAATAACTAATAGGATATATTTTGCGGAAATTTTTCTAGAAAACAAAAACGACAATCCTGTCTGGTGATCCTGATGGCGTCATGATAATTCCTGGCGGTGCCAGGCCTATAGCAAAGGAAAAAACAACGTTTTTCGAATTTTTAAGAATTTATTTTTGTTAAATTTTCAGAATTTTTAATTTTTTAGATTTTTGTAGAAAGTCACGATTACATTAGCATAAATATTATTTCTTTATTGTTTTATTAGGATTTTAGATTATGATTATAATGGGTTGTATATTATTTACCATCGGTTTTATGCGGGTATAGTTGTTTTTGTCTTTGATTCTCAGGTTATGTTGGATCAGGAGAGTCTGGGAGCTCTTAGGATTTACACTTGGATGAATCTTGGATTATGATTTAGCCAGTTTATCTTGTTTCTTCTTTGATATTGAGCAAACCAGAGGAGTACTAGTTTCTTTTGCTTTCCACTTATTCTTACCTTTCTCGTTTTTCAGGTACTTTTTGAACGCTGGGGACAATGTTCAATTTAAGTGTAGGGAGTGTAATGAAAGCCTTAGAAACTAACTTTTCATTTGCATTTGCTTTGTCCTTAAAAATATGTGTAATATACCGAAACATAGTTTAGGACGGTAATTTTAGTCCAAATTTAAAAAAATTTATGGCATGTATTGGTGAAACTATATGTTCGTGCAAATATTACGATATTTAATCTACACAGTCTTGTTTATTTTGTTGATGACAAACACGTAACTTGTAATACATAACGTAAAATGTACAAGTTA
>BQNB010175983.1:2735-13105 GCA_026074375.1 Tanacetum coccineum
AACTTTCGGTCTATTTTCTTGGTTGTGATTCCTTGAATATAAATATTTCCATATGGACCAGTCAACCTTATCTTAGTACGCCATTGTCATGTTTCTTCTTCTTCTTTAGTATAACAACCCTTATAATCAGGTTTCCAGTTAATGTGTTTTAATGGTACGAGTAACGAACCATGGAAACTAACGGCTTTCTTCCAAATACTAATCTTTCGGAACGGGTTAGTTACTGTTTGTAGTGCTAACGATCGCTCAGTTAGATCGTTACAATTCAGATATGGTGCAGGCTTCAGACCATATATCGGTGCTCCAAACTTATTACTCTTTATCTCATACTCTTCCTCGTCATCGCTATCACTTTTTTCGTTTCTCATAACATCGGATCTTGTAGCACGAAAAGTTTGATGACAAAATCCATCAAAATTCGAGAAAAGTCTCTCTAGGGTATTGACTATGCCACCAATCGTATGCAGGAATCCCCGACCAACTACTATTGGTGCATCACGGTCGATTGGTATATACAAGATTAGAAACTTAGCAATTAAGGTGGTAACCCCCACCTGACAAAGAACATTAGTGAGTATCCTCATAGCTTCTGCCTGGGTATGATTAATCATTGTAATCCCTTTGTCAACCTTCTTCATCTCTTCTCTCCCTAACTTCTCATAAATCTGATAAAGCATGGTATTGATTTCTAACCCAGTATCAGCTAACGCATTTTCATTAACCTATCCTTCCAATCTGATAGGAAATATGAATGCTCCTGGGTCGTCTTTTTCTTTTAGCGCCTCTTTTTTAACCTTTTTTATTACTTCTTCTTCTTTCAAAATCATTCCATCTAATTCCACTATGTCTTTCCAAATCCCATCTAGAACTTTCTTGTTTTTGTCATGATAAGCCATTGTCTCAAGTACTGGCCTTTCCTCTTCTAACAAAGCAAACTTTTGGCTGATATTGATTTCTAATGCTTCTTTTGCTGCTTCTTCTTGAGTCAAATGTCTCCCAGTTGACGAAGACGTTCCTATATCTTGATAAAACAATTTAAGATTTCCCATTGCCCTCTTCTTATTATGGCTACTTTTCCTAATTTTGCATACAAATGGCAGATGTTCTTCTCCACCCAACATTGGTATATCATCTAAGTTAAAATAAAGTAATTGGTCCCGATCATCTATGATTTTTTCTTCTTCCTCAATATCTTCCAAAAACGGATCTATATCAGGGTATATTGTAATAGTTCCAGTCCCGAAATTAGTAATTGCTTTGGTCATACGTAGGAATGATCATCCGAAAATCACCCCTTGTTCAACATCATCTTCATTTGGGTTGATAATGAACTTCACAAAATAGATCTCACCTCTTAGTGCAACAATGAGCTCTTTCTTAACTATTTTGTTTCCTCTTTTAACCTCACGTTCCATGCATAATTTTACTACGTATTCATTCGAAATCATGTTCTCTTCTACTCCAAGATTAATTTCCCCATCATATGCTTCCAGCCCATTGACAAAACAAGGTGACACGAATCTATCACTAACTTCTTCAGTATCCATTTTGTGAAAAACCATAGCTTTTGTTTCCTTTTTTCCTCCATTGTTAGCAGTGTCTTCATACTCTGGAGAATCCCAGTCTCTGGATCCTTTAACCTTGTTACTCGAGATTTCAATAACGTTTTCTCCTAAGCAAATTTTTCCAAGACTCGAATTGGGATCCATAAATCTTATAAAATAAGACAACATTAAAACAACCATTAGTGGGTTAGTTAAAATAAATAATAATACATTTTTTACATTTACATATTATCAACAAACAGATAGCATTTTTAAGTTCAAGCAAATTTCGTATAAAAACGAAGAAACAAGCATCCTGTTTGGTTCCAGAAAGGTAAGTGCGGCTCACTTTAGAAAAAGTGCGGCGTACTTTCTGAGTTTTTTCAAATCCTTTGTTATTTTTCAGAAAAACCGGCGCACTATGGAATAAGTGCGCCATACTTTCAAAATTTTTAGTTTTTAAAATTTAAATAGTTTTAATTTTAGTGTTTTTATATTTCTTATTTTTATAATATCTTTAAAACATAGCAAGCATCAGGTTTTTAAATATATCAAGTATCATATAATTTTTAAGTTTTTTAAAGTTTTCATTTTTATTTCTATTTTGTAGGTTGTCAAAGTTAAATAAGCAACATTTAACAATCAATAGATACATGTAGGCATTCAGAATTTTAAACAAATAAGATGTTAAACAGTTCTTTTTTCTTTTCTTTTTTTAATGTACAAGTTATGATAATACAAGATTTTAAAAATTATGAACAAAAGGAATAAATTCCTCATTTCCAAATTGTCAATTACAATTTATGGGGTTTTGGTATTGATGTTGATGCTCCTCTTCTCTTTCTGAAAACTGTTTTGTTTGTGAAAAATGCAGGAAGTGCGGCGTACTTAGTATAGGTACGGCGTACTTGCTGTAATAGTAGAAAAAACTAGTGCACAATGGTGTTGTGCGGCGCATTTTCTGAAGAAAATTGGTTCAGTTTGCCAGAAAACTCTATGGCGATTTTGAAAATTTAGTTTGTAACACAATAATCACTATTTCAAGAATGATTTCAATCCCCGGCAATGGCGCCAAAAAATTTGATGTGTTATAAAAGCTTTAAATTTATAATTCTAGTTTTATCTGATTTCCAAATGACACACGGGTAAAGTATAAACCCATGTTTATAGTATAGGTTAAGGGTAAGACCAGGTCGTTCCTCGGGATTGGTTATTCTAAAAGGGTCACTTGTATTACGAAAGGTTTATCTTATTCGATTTCAAACTAGAACATACACTTTACAAGTTTACACTTCTACACTTAAAACTACACCTTATAACTTCAAGACTACAAGTATATTACCATAAAATATCTAAGATTTTCCTAGTCTTATCCTCCCCATAAAATTCGGACACCATGAGCTCCCAAGGGGACATAGAGCACACAAAACCTTACCAAAGACTTGTACAACCTAAAGTTCATGAAACCTAGACCATGACTAGTAAACTTGACCAATTTTTCTCCTTAATTCCCTCCCCTTGTTTCACTAGTCTTGACCACTCTAATAGTAACTTGTACTAGCTCATTTTAGTATATAAAGGGTGCAACTTATGTAGATATTACATACACACTTTTCCTTAATCAAAAACTTCACAAACTCTCTCGTTCTCTCTCCCTAGCCACGACAAGAAACAAACACACACAAAATATCCTTACAATTTTTATTACCAAGTATTCAAGTATTGTAACATCATATCTAAGGTATTCTAAGGTGTATTGAAGGCTTGGTTTAGTGTTTAAAAGGGTTAATCAAGAAAAGTGCAAGATTAGGGTTTCCTTGGAAATTAGGGTTTTCTAGTCTTGGAAGCTTGGGTTTTGATTCTAAACTAGGGTTTAGAACTTGTTTCTCTTTATCATACTTCATCTTAAGGTCATTTAAAAACCCTAAGATCTTCCTTTTATCATTTCATGTGTATATAATGTTTATATAGTTAATCACCATCTAGGAAATGTTATAAGTATATAAAATGGATTTTATCTTGATCATGGTTCAAAGTACATTTTTCATATGTTATTATGATGTTAAAAACATCTTAGAAAGGAATAACATACATTATACAAGTGTTGATTAATTTATAAAAAGTATATATAAATTAATTGTTGAAAAGTTTATTTATTTAGTTTATAAAATATATCATGAAATATACAAAAACCTACTGTCCAAATTCAAATTTTAAAACATGGATTTTATATTTTATAAAAATAGTACATCTCATGACGATTCCGAATATGTAAAAAACTCGAAAATCCGAATTATAACGAAGGAGATACGGAGTTTACAATATTTCAATAAAAAGCGTTTTTATAAAAGTAATTTTATAAAAACTTTATACTTTTTAGATCCGATAAAAATAGGTGAATATTTTTCACAGCAAGTACATATTTTTAGGATTTCAAAACACTAAGAAACATAAAAATTGGATCAATAATAAGAAGTTATGCTATTTGCATGTTTATGATAAATAAATATATAAAAAGTGTTTTTATAAAAGTAATTTTTAAAAATAAGTTACTGTTCACATCAGAGACATTTTGGAAAATACTTCATTTAGATAAAACTTTTAATTACGAAGTCGTGATCAAAAGAATCACTAAAATCGGAGGCAAAACGAATAAGATATGACTTTTACTAGATTACGATAATTAAATTTATAAAAATAATTTTATAAAGTGCATGAACAATAAAAATCACTGTTCATCAAAGAGTTAAAAATATTAAAATGTAATATTTTGATATATCTTTTTAATACGAAAGCGTGTACATAAAGAACGTACAAAATGGACTTAAAACGAGGAAGATACGCACTATTTTATACTTATGCACTATTTCCTGACATGAATAGTGTTGGTTCGTTTTTAATAAAAAAATTTGCGAAATATTTTAGAATCACTTAAATAATATTTATGCATGTTTTAAACTTTATAAATATTATTTTACAAAGGCGATTGAACTATTTATACAATTATTCGAGTACAAATACATGGTTATTATTTATCAAATGCGATTTAAATATTATTCCACAAATACAATTAGATGGTGATCTAGCTATATAGAATTATATACATTATTAGTTATTCAAAGTACTTAGTATTCATACGACCTAAAATTAATTAGGTTGCATTCGGACATTTACGGGACGCATTTTCATTCTGTGATTTACATTGTTGATTCATTCACTCAAGGTGAGTTTATAGCCCCTCTTTCACTTGTTTGACAATCATTTTACAAATCTCGAGGGAGAATCCATGCTTGTTACAACTTGTTTACATATTCATGTACAATCTTTTTTGCATACTCTTATACATACTCGATACATACTTGATTTCGTAACTGGTTACAAACTCATTTACATACTCCTTACAAACTCGTTACAACTTTGTTATACACTCATTGAATATCTCACGGTGAGATACAATACTTGTTTTTACTTATGGACGCAATAACTATACTTTACTCTTATGATTACGGATTAGCTTAAGTTGCATGAACTGTAAATTACTCGGAGGGCAAGCGCGAATGTTATAAAATAGATCTATTCGGGATTGACAATACCCGTTCAGGTGATTAGCTATCACTGGAAACGAACGTTATACCATGTCGGAGCACGACTGGATTGGTGTCTACAGGGCCAACAACTACGTACTCATGAACTCTTCTGTGTCTTGAATAAAGTGACATGCATCGATCTCTCGAGGGGAGATAATCCATGATTGTACTAAACGTGTGTACATAGTCGACGTGAGCAATCTTTTTTGCATACTCTTTATACATAGACTCGATACATACTTGATTCTTTTATTTTTTTTCCGTAACTGGTTACAAATCAGTACTATCCTTTTACAAACTCGTTACAACTTTGTTATACACTCATTGAATATCTCACGGTGAGATACAATACTTGTTTTTACTTTATGGGAAGCAATAACTATATTGTACTCTTATGATTTACGGATTAGCTTAAGTTGATGAAACTGTAAATTACTCGGAGGGCAAGCGCGAATGTTATAAAATAGATCTATTCGGGATTACAATCCCCGTTCAGGTGATTAGCTATCACTGGAAATGAACGTTATACCATGTCGGAGCACGACTGGATTGGTGTCTACAGGGCCAACAACTACGTACTCATGAACTCTTACTATGCCTTGAATTAAGTGGCATACATATAAGTCTACGTCACGGTTTCAGGAACTTGAGGGTGCAATCGTAATCACTCCTCATGTTGCATACTAGGCAATACATACTTGTAAATTACTCGGAGGGCAAGCGCGATGTTTATAAAAATAGATCTCATTCGCGGATTCAATCACCGTTCAGTGTGATTGAGCTATCCTGGAATAAAACGTATTATACCAGGTCGGAGCCGACTGGATTGGTGTCCTACAGGGCAACAATACGTACTCGTATGAACTCTTACTATGCTTGAATAAGTGGCATACCATATAAGTCTACGTCACGGTTTCAGAACTTAAGGGTACAATGGTAATCACTCTAAGTTCATACGTAGGCATTCATACTTGAAACATTTTGGTGATATTGTGCTCATTATAATTATCATACTCTTTGAAACATTGCGGTCCAACATTCATACATATAGTTTTGGTAACTATTATAACATACATACTTTACAAATCTTTGATCCAACATTTGTATTTACAAAAATCTATGAACTCAACAACTTTATTTGACACTTTTAAGCATGTATTTCTCAGGTGAATTAGATGCTTGGCTTATCTGGTGTGCATTGGAGTCCAAACTTTACAAGATTACCTTCATGGATTTCTACAAAAATATCTCATTGTATTATTTCAGTCTTACATTATTGATGCATACTTTGGGACAAATGTTACAACAGTTCATATTTTAAGAAAATCAACGAGATTACTTTTTAAACGACTCATTTAGAGGTCGTTCTCTCATATCTTGTGCTGTTGTATTATGAAGTAACGCTCCCGGACATACTTCTGCTGCGACCTATTTTGGGGTTGTTATAAATTGGTATCTAGAGCCAAGGTTATAGAGAACTTGGTTGCATATCTTACCTAGACGATCACATTTTCAAAAGGGTTTTTACGGGACATACACACACTGTTTGTTGCATTAGTTGGTCATACTAGATGCTTACATGATTCATATACGTTTTCATATTATAGTATGTAGATTACTATAAGGGTCTTACATAGATATATACATAGATGTGCTTACATTCTTTCACACATACTCTACAATTATTTATATAAGGGTTATTTATATAAATACTAGAACATTTCTTAAGGCAAGGTAGTATTATAAGCTCGTATGTCCTAAACATCATCAAACATTAATTTACCTTATAGGATACCATCATCCAATTATGCCATGAGGCATTTCATTTCGCCATGACATGCCATTCATGCAATGAGTGCATATTCATTTTTACTATACACCATCTTACATCACGTTTATCATCCATACTGCACGCATCTTGCATAGTTTCATATAAAGACAATTTACATAAACTTTTTCTCATGCAGGTTATGGATGCACCCACTATTCCTGTCTCTGCTGATTCCTCTAAGGGAAATTTAGGAGATGCAGTTGACATTAGTGTGAATGTTGTCCACCTAATACCCATCGATGTAGTTGCTTTTCTTGTAGTGACTAATGTTATGACACTAGCCCGTCATAGGGAGACTATTCTAGGCATTCATGAGCATTTGCAAAGGGTGCCCATCGAGGAGGATATGAGTACTTTGAGATTCAGGATGGGTATGGCCGAGGCAAAGAATGCTTCTTTCCGTGGTAAGATTAGGACCATGGAGGCTATCAAGACGGTTACTTAAATCTATGAGAGAAGGGCTCGTATGGAGATGGAGCGATAGTTGGCTTCAGTTCAAGAGTCACAGCGACAGGACCGAGAGAACTTCAGGAAGCTCCAGAAGTTAGTCACTAGTCAGCTCGGACGTCACCCATAGATACCTTGTTTTAGGAATTATGTATTGGTATGTGCTTAATTACACATACCTTTTGCCTATAGAAACGTGCCTAAAATGACCAAAATATACCAAAAATACATTATATTTGTGTGTTTTGTGATATATGATTGTGTAGGTAACAGATATCTAAGAAAAGGACAAAAACAAAGCCAACACGGCAAAACCGAGCACGGGAATGAAAAGAGCGTGAAAAATTCAAAAAGTCAAAGTCAACCAAAAAGTCAACCAAGTCAAAGTCAAAAGTCAAAGATGCGAATCCGGTATCAAAGAAATGTTAAATGGGCCAACCCGTACCCATCTAATGGGTCGGGTCAGCCCATTTAAACATTATGAAGACCAAATAACCCAAAACCTCTTTTATAACAAAAGCCCAATACTAAGCCCAATACCACTTAACAGCTGTTAACCCATAAACCTTTTACCCCTTTTGCATCGTTAGTCCTTAAGGACTAACGTTGCTAGTCCAAAAGGACTAACGGTGCAAACATATAACAAAAACAGGGGATTAACCCCGTTATCTTCAAACCCAAAACCCTTTTTGCCCGCCAAACTTTTAGCACTATTCATCATCCCCTTCACACCCATTGCGTGTTCTACCCCCACACCCCAAAAACCTGTTACACTGCTCCCCAAAACAAATATGTCACCATCCCATCAAAACCCACACCATAAAACTTTAAATGCCACCTTGACGATCCCAAGCTTTCACATTCGTCCAAGGTAGAAGACAACAATGGAAGGTTGAGATGATACTACTTGGTGAACACTCAAAATGAAGGGCTGAGATTGATTTATGACTCACTCACTCAACAAACACACCTCAGTTTACACTTAAAGAAGAAGCACACATGTGAAGACCCAAGACCTAGACTTCTTCTATAAATAGGGTCTTTGTAAGCCCTTTAGAGGCATCTAGTTTTTAGTTTTAAGCTTATATTTAATGTTTTTAAGTTTGATGCACTTTTTTTAAAAGCCTTGTACTGATTTTAAGTTTAATGAAAAAGTTAAGTTTATGTTAAATCTGTTTTTAAGTTGAATACATTTTACTTTATAAAACTGTTGTTTTTAAGCTCACATAAGCTCTTTTACCTTTACTTAAGCTGTTACTTAAGCATTTTAAGCTTGTCCATAGCCTATAGTGTCCTAAGTCCATTTTACTAAAATTCACTCAAAAAGCTACTTGGAAGATAAGCCAGAAATGGAAGGGCTTATGGGTTTCACTAGCTTGTCTTTGATAAGCTAGAGCTTGTAGATCAACTTATTTACCCTGTTTTGATCAAGGGTTTTGTAAGCTTAATATCTCTTTTAGCTTATTTGATCCTTTCCTTAACTTATTTAGTCTTAAATCATCAAACAGTTAGCCTTTTAGTGAAAAAAGCCAATACTGTCACTTTTTAAGAGCTTATTTCATGCTTATTTGTGGTTTTTGTAAAAAGTCATTTCATAAAAGTTGCTTATTTTTAAGTTATAAAGCTTTTTCAAAAAGAAATTTTTACTAACTTATGTTAGTACTGCCTAGGCCATTTTGGTTTTGTAAATCAGTTTCAACAAGCTCTTTTAAGTTCTTTAAATTAGTTTTCAAAAGTTGTTAAGGTTTAAAACTCTTTTTCAAAGAATTTAGAAGTCATGTGTTGAATCTGTGGAGTTTTTATTACATCATTCAGCTTATTTGCTTAGAGTTAGATTAAGTGTTAGTTAATGATGTTTTCATACTTGTTTATGTCTCAAAATATAGTAGAAATGAGTTGTTTTTATCAAGTGAGTTTTAGTTAAAATCTGTCAAGTGTTAGATTTTAGCTTCAAAGTTTAAAAAGCCCCTTTTCAACCTTAAATTTAGATAAGTTAAAGTTGTTTTTAGAGTCTGAATTTAAGAGTATAAGCTTATTAGTTGTCAATCTTTATCTGTTTTAGCTTATTTTAGATTTTAAACTTATTTTACTAGCTTAAATTTAGGCTTGAACTTTGCCTTTTGTCTTTTCAAAAACTGAAAAAACTCAGCATACACTAAGTGTCACATCCATTTTCCTAAGCCTTTTAAACAGCTTATTTGAGTTTCAAACTCATTTCCCTTTGCTGATTTTAGAAGCTTATTGTATAAGCTTTAAGTTTTGATGAGCCTTTAAGCCATAAGGATCCATTAAGGGGCTTAAAATCAAGCCCAAAAGTGCCTCATTTGTCTGTTTTCAGTATTGATTGGTCAAATAGCTTATTTGCTTTTCTGAGCTTATGGCTTATTGTATTTGCTTAATTTGTGTTTAGAGTGGCTTATTAGGATAGGAAGAAGCTGCTTGTAGCTTATTTGACTTTAGTTTAAGCTTTTAGAAGCTTATTTGCAAATTTGAGTTTAGCACTAGTGTTTTTAAGCTCTTAAATGCAATCTGCCTTTTATGCCTTTTCATTGCTTTTTAGCTTAGTTGTTTTAGCTTATTTCTAGGTTTAGTTGCTTAATAGGTATAGCTTAATATCTCTTTTAGCTTATTTGATCCTTTCCTTAGCTTATTTAGTCTTAAATCATCAAACAGTTAGCCTTTTAGTGAAAAAAGCCAATTCTGTCACTTTTTAAGAGCTTATTTCGTGCTTATTTGTGGTTTTTGTAAAAAGTCATTTCATAAAAGTTGCTTATTTTTAAGTTATAAAGCTTTTTCAAAAAGAAATTTTCAAAAAATAAAAACATTGGGATATTGGGAAGTCAAGGGTGAGCACGACTCGAACACTGGACCTCAACCAACATCAACCAACGTTTTTAACACACACACTCAACACCACTCTGCCCTTGGGTCTTTTCCGTTTTCCTTTGCAAACATTATTAT